>JAESUZ010005412.1:0-138734 GCA_017311185.1 Proteles cristata cristata | reverse complement strand
AAAAAAATCAGACCCTATTTCAAGAAGGTAGAGATAAAGAGGTCAGCATTTTAATAAGATGTAAAGAGGGTGAGAAATTTATTTTATTTTATTTTTTACAGTAAGCTCTACACCCAACTCACGACCCTGAAGACCAAGAGTGGCATGCTCCAGCGACCAAGCCAGCCGGGGACCCCGAAGCAGAGAAACTCAAACGGGGTGAGCAAGGAAGAGAAGAGTGGTGGGCTAGGTAAAGCAACTCCCCATTTACCCCTGGGAAAAATAAAATTTTAGGTAGAATTTACTACTGATCGAATGATAACGTATCTACTACAGCAATACAACTTCCTGCAATATTTTAGGAACAAATAACACACTCCAGATCATAACACGGACGGTAACTCCACATCCACTTCTGCACTAGCCACGAGTGCCATATGCCATGTCCTATCGAACGAAAAAGTCTGGCTAAGCCACCCCCACGCTGGCAGAGCAACCTGTCCCTCCCGCCTGCCCCGCGATTCAGGAACAAAGCTGTCACTCACAAGTTTACTAAACACACTCTGATGAGTGGTTCAAAGTACAGAACTGTCAAGAAGTCGTCTCCTCAGAATGTAGGAGGAGGTGCTGGAAAAGACACCGTGGCCTCTACCAGGAACGTGCTGAGCAGTGTGACTTCCGGGTGCTGGTCTCCTGCGCTGAGGACGACGCTCCAATTCTTCTGCCTACGCGGGGCACTTGAAGCGCTTTCCAGGTGCAGATTAACCCCTTTACCAGCCCCACAGCAGAGCTACTGTGATTCCCCACCTTCCAGACGAGGCGGCTAGGCATGCACATGCTGCCCGCACTGGCCACACGTGGTCCTCTGCAGGCGCCAGGGCCGCGCACACGATGGACCCCAGCTTTCCTACTTTGCCAGAGGCACCAGCCTCTCTTCTCCACCAAGTGGACACGGACACTTTACAAAACATGTTTGCATATTCTGAGTGGATTCTATTTTTTTTAATGTTTATTTTTGAGAGAAAGACAGACAGAGACAGCTCACGTGAGGGAGGAGCAGAGAGAGCGAGACAGAACCCGAAGCAGGCTCCAGGTTCCAAGCTGTCACAGAGCTGGATGCAGGGCTCAAACTCACGAACCAAAAGATCAGGACCCGGGACAAAGCTGGATGCTTGATCGACTGAGCCCCCCAGGCGCCCCTGGATTCTACTTTAAAGCAGCAGCTGCACCTGCCCCTCAAACCACAGTGGCACACACACGTTCACATCTCCCGGGCGGGGCGGCCCGGGAGTAGCAGCCTCCCAGCTGGCCTTGAACCCGTGTGGTGGCTCACACCTGCTCAGAGGCAAGGGCTCTCCGCCTCGGGCCTCCTGCCAAGGGACACGCGCTCACGTCTTCACTGGGTCACTGAAGGCGCTGCCTGGCCTCCTCACACCCCTCCGCACCTCTCCCGAGGGGGAAGGCCACCTCCTCCTGAGGGCCTCGCCGGCAGGTGACTTCCTCTCCCACAGCACCTGGGGCGTGCTGTCTCTGGCAACACGAGGACTCCACCACGCTGGTCACCTTGCGATCCATCCCACGTGAGTCCCGTCAGCTGCCTGCCTGCCTGTCCACTCCCGACTCTGCGGGGCTCAGGAGGGCCTTGCACGGCTCCCCTCCATGCGCGTCCCCGGCGCACCCTCCCCCTGTCTCCTACCAGCCTCCACTGTTTTTGTCCACTGAAATTCTGCTCTGTCCCCAGACTGCATCTCTGGAGAGACTACATACTGTATGCAGTACACCTACATACTGAAATTGCACTTGTTCAGGGGTGCCTGGGGGACTCAGTCGGTTAAGCGTGGTTTCAGTGCAGGTCATGATTTCATGGTTTCGTGGGTTCAAGCCCAGCTTCAGGCTCTGTGCTGAGAGTGCAGTCTGTTTGGGATTCTCCGTCTCCCTCTCTTTCTCTGCCCCTCTGTCACTTGCACTGTCTCTGTCTCTCTCAAAATAAATAAATAAACCTTAAAGAAAAAAAAAAGGAAAGAAAGAAATTGCACTGGTTTGATTTCTTGGATGTTTACTGCGGACTGTTATATATTTGCTCCCTTACATTCAATTTAACTAGAAGCTAGTCAGTAGCATGGAAAGATAGATTATTCGGCCCCAGAACACAGAAAAAGACGTCCATCTCTCTCTCTCTTTTTTTAAATTTTTTTTTTAAAGTTTTATTTCTTTCTAGGAGAGAGAGAGAGAGAGAGACAGCGTGAGCAGGGGAGGGTCAGAGGGAGAGCGAGTCACAGACTCTGAAACAGGCTCCAGGCTCTGAGCTGGCAGTCAGCACAGAGCCCGACGCGGGGCTCGAACCCACGAACCGCGAGATCATGACCCAAGCGAAAGTCGGACGCTTAACCGACTAAGCCACCCAGGCGCCCCTCTCTCTCTTTTTTTAAATATATAAGCAGATGTGCTCAATTCTGCAATATGGATCAGAACAAACATGGCAACATCTATTAGAAACTACCACCAGTGTGTGATACTTTGATCTGCAGACTTGGGGTTTTCAAAATCTATGGGAGCTGAAATATATTCACCCCGACTCTTCAGCAGTTCTGTATCTGTATCCAAAGGAGTCTTCCATAGACATACGTATCTGAAATGCCTATGATGGATCTTAAAATCCCTCAACAACCCCTGATAAAATCCTGTCCACGCGAGAAAAATTCTTAGGTAGACATACTCAAAAAAACTATCATGTACATGGGGCATCTGGGTGGCTTAGTCGGTTAAGCGTCCGACTTTCGCTTGGGTCATGATCTTGCGGTTCGTGGTTCGAGCCCCGCGTCGGGCTCTGTGCTGACTGCCAGCTCAGAGCCTGGAGCCTGTTTCAGTCTGTGACTCCCCCTCTCTCTGACCCTCCCTGCTCACGCTGTCTCTCTCTCTCTCCTAGAAATAAATAAAACATTTAAAAAAAAATTTTTTTAAAAAAACAACTATCATGTACAATCATAAAGTATTATTGTCACTAACTTTTAATGTGCCTTCAATAATCTAAATGTGGGGCAAATATTTATAAATACACTGGGTGAAGAAAATAGTTTACAAAATCAAGTTTTGGTAAAAGAAATAGGATTTCCCTTCTGGTTTCCACTGCGACAGCTTCATTCTCCGGGTGAAAACGGACTTAAAAGCATTTAGCCCTAGGTCACGAGGCTAAGACTTGATCATTTTTGTGCACAGGTCTAGAAGCTAAAAAGATTATAAATATACTGATTAAAATCTGCTTCACAAAAGTAAATACAAGAGTGGTGACAAGCCATTTCTTTTTCTCTTTCAAGTTCGGGTGTGCTCCTAGAGGTGGTCGGAAGATTCTTGGCTCGACCACTGGACATGCTGCTGAGCCCCAAGCCCAGGCTGCCAGTCTGCGCTCTGCCCTACTTACTTGCCAACACCCCACACCTTCACCATCGGGCCCAAGTCGGGGAAAAAAACACCTTGAGTTCTTTGTCTTGGTATCCCCACGGCTGAGCATGGCCGTCACACACACCAAATCTTGCTGAGCTGAAATGATTAAAAACCTGTCTGTGGAAAAAATAACTGACTAGTCTTGCTCAAGTCACAATTTCTCAGATCCTCAGTTTGTGCTTTTCTAAGTCATAGGTTTTTTAAAAGCTGGTACCACTGGGACACCTGAGTGTCTCACTTGGTGAAGCGTCCGGCTCCGGATCTCGGCTCAGGTCGTGATCTCACAGTTCACAGGTTCGAGCCCCACGCTGGGCTCCGTGCTGCCTGTGTGGAGCCTGCTCGGAACACACTCTCTCCCCCTCCCCCACTCGTGCACGCTCTCTCTCTCTTTGAAAATAAACAAACATTTTAAAAAGTTGGTACCATTTTACAGGATTTTTATATTAAATCAGCTCCCGTATGAGCTAATGGATTCCAATCTATCACTTGTACAGGTTTTATCCCAACAGAAAGCAGGAATAATATTAACACAGAAGACCTCCGTAACCCCGTGTGGCCTCCAGTTCCCCATTTAGAGCCTCTGTTCTGAGCAGCCCATGAAGCAACAGCACGAGCCCCGCTGACAAACGTGTTAGGTGGAAACGGGGAGCCTCCGGCCCAGACCTGCGGGGCCACCGCGATTCTAACACACCCCCAGGCGATGCCCCTCCTGCCACAGATTAAGAACCACTCATCCATAACACAGAAAACTAATAAGGCTCCCGTGTTTTCATTAAACTCTTATAGAACGACCTACCATTAACTCAAACTTCACCAACACAGCAACAGTGCAATTAGTTGGTTAGTTGCTTAAAAAATAAAAAACCCTTGATGCATAAAAATGCAATTAAGTATGATTTTATTTCTATATTAACACCCTAGAAAGACAGCCTAGTTTAGAGAGAACTGTAAAAGGTTTAGAGGTTCAGACTGACCTACAGTCAATCCTTGATGAGTCCTGTATTAACCTTCTAACGCTGCGCAAGTTCCTTACTCTGCTCAATGCTTCCTTTCCTTAACCAGAAAAATGGGAACAAACAAACACTCTCTCCAATAATGTGAGAGGTTTATAAGAAGTACTTGATGTAGGGCAGGGCTTATGGTAGGTACTTCTTAAAAAGTCAATTCCCTACTCTTTCCTGAAATAGTTCTACAATTTTGTTTCAATAATACATTTAATTTACTAAAATTCATGCATAATGCAAAAAGGCAGGTTGATCAGAAAATAAACCTGGGTCTCAAAGTTGAAATGAGAAGCACCTAGGTGGCGGAGTTGGTTAAGCATCTGACTCTTCATCTCAGCTCAGGTCACAATCTCAGGGTTATGAGTTCAAGCCACACCCAGTGTGGAGTCTACTTAAAAAAAAAAAAAAAAAAAAAAGAAAGGTTAAAAAAACAACTTTAGCCCAATTTAAGTTTTGCCACCTCGTTACCTTACTGACGTTAAAAAACATAAGTATTTTGGAAGACTTTGTTTATTGTTGCAGGATTCTTTTTTATTTCACTGATGCTGCCTATATATGGTAGTCTATGGATATCATTTTTAAAGAATTAGCATTTTAATCTTTCACACAAATACTCTTCTTATGAGTCATAAAATTACTGTGGCAATAGAGTAACCAGAAGTATTTAGAAATCAGTGGGAAAGACAAAAATAATATTCCAACACTTGTCAAGAGAAGAAATAAAACAGGCATTTATTTTTTTCTCAAATGTAAATAATTGAAACTCTTTTTCATCCTCTGTCTACTCCAAAGCTGAGCAGTGTTTCCAAATTCCACAAATAATCACTGAAAACAAAGTTGAACATGGACGCTTCTATCTGTATAAGTGCCAATAATACTCACATGCCAACTTTTTTCTTTATATTCTTTAACGATATCCCCTTACTCTACAAGTTAGTCTGTTGGGTAAAATAACAAATTAGGTTCAATATTTACACTAACTTTCAGAATTCAAATGAACTTTACTTTCCCAAATGATTACTTCAAAAACTACTAATAGATTTTTTACAACTAGATCTGTTATTTGTGCCGTAAGGCCAGGTCAAGGGAACTCAACAGCCCTGAGTTTCCATATATTTTCTGATCACTGCACAAAGAGAACCTCTAACATGAAGCAAAGAAGACAGAAAGGAATTCCTCTATCTGAAACTGGAGCACTATAAAAACTTCTGATCCTTGAGCTACTGAAAAATGAAGACGCTCTATAGATCTACCTTTCAACTTGATTAGCTGGGATTTCTCCCATAAAGGAATAAAGAAATGGATACTTTAAAAATGTTACAGACTGGGGGCGCCTGGGTGGCTTAGTCAGTTAAGCGTCCGACTTTCGCTTAGGTCATGATCTCGCGGTTCGTGGGTTTGGGCCCCGCGTCGGGCTCTGTGCTGACTGCCAGCTCAGAGCCTGGAGCCTGTTTCAGTCTGTGACTCCCTCTCTCTCTGACCCTACGCTGTTCACACTGTCTCTCTCTCTCTCTCCCCTAGAAATAAATAAAACATTAAAAAAAAAAAATGCTACAGACTGTATTGGGCAGCACATTCAAATACAAACACATACCCCAATTCTAGAATAAGTGACTTCACAGTTTTGCTTCTGTATTTGGGGACTGGAAGATTCCTCCACTGGGTGCTTATTTTTGACTCAGCATAAAGAAAGACGATGTATCAGACAACATCTATTGTTCCACGTACCAAATATTGATTCTGCCTTGCCCAGGTTAATTCTGAGTTTTAATATTATTTAGAAAATATTTTAGCTCTCCTCATCACAGCACGACAGACAGAGGCCGTTAGCTGACTCGACACCAGTGGTACATTCCATTGAGGGTAAAGTCCCAAAGCCACCAAGACTGAGAAATGCCCTGTGTGGTGTGTCACTGGGTCTAACGACACTTCAGAAGGACAAACTAGGGGCGCCTGGGTGGCTTAGTCGGTTAAGCGTCCGACTTTCGCTTAGGTCATGATCTCGCGGTTCGTGGGTTCGAGCCTCGCGTCGGGCTCTGTGCTGACTGCCAGCTCAGAGCCTGGAGCCTGTTTCGGAGCCTGTTTCGGAGTCTGTGTCTCCCTCTCTCTCTGACCCTCCCCTGCTCACACTGTCTCTCTCTCTCTCCTAGAAATAAACAAACAAAAAAAAAAGGACAAACTAGAAGACACGGTAACTGCAAGCTACTGTCACTTGCAACCTGATTGGACGTTCATGCCGAATTCACGGTTTGTTTGATTTTTTAACGTTTACTTGAGAGAGCACACATGCTCATGAGCTGGGGAGAGGCAAAGGGAGGGGGAGAGAGAGAATTCCAAGCAGGCTCCGTGCTGTCAGTGCAGAGCCCGACGTGGGGCTCAAACCCATGGACCATGAGATCATGACCTGAGCTGAAATCAAGAGTCAGGCGCTCAATCGAGTCACCCAGGGGTTCCCTGAATTAATTTTTCTTTTTCACAAATATTTTTATCTTCAGAGTTTCCATATATTATTTGCAACTTTTAGTAATATGAACTAGACTGGTTCATATTTTTAAATTAAAAAAATGGTGGTTTCCATATTACTAATCATTTTTCAGGAACTTCATTATCAAATCAATCAAGACACAAACTATGTAAAACGAATCAAGTTTCTGGAGAATTAGTTATATTCGCCCTGGATTATTATACTTTTGATTTTTACTATGCTCTTTTCCTGTGGCCATCTTTTCTTAATTTACCTACATTTCCAGATTGAAAAAAAAAAACAAACAATTTTGGTTTAAATAATGGTATCTGGGATACACAGTCTCTGTCATTCACATCATTCACTGCCGTCTTTAGGCTTTGTCCCTGTTTTATTGTTTGACATATTTTAGTATACTCTCATTCCATATATTGTCACTTGAGATTAACAAATAATTTCCATCTCTTAACTGTCAAGAACTTTCTGAAGAATCAAAAAAAAAATTTAAGTGCTGTAAAAGAAGAAAAACATAATTATATTTAACACTCTACCATCTATACCAGAGAATCTATAAGAACTTAAAAGCCAGAAAATAACACATGACTGGGAAAAGAGCCAATGACCCGTATTTGAGCATAAAAAATTATTTTAAGGGAGTCTGAGTGGCTCAGTCAGTTAAGCATCTGACTTAGCTCAAGTCATGATCTCAAGGTTTGTGGGATTGAGCCCCACGTCGGGTTCTGTGCTGACAGCTCAGAGCCTGCTTGGACTTCTTTCTCTGCCCTTCTCCAACTTGTGCACACACATTTGCGTTCTCTCTCTCTCTCTCTCAAATAAATACACTTAAAAATATCTATAAAGAAAATTATTTGAAAGGAAAAGTAGCTACCTGTTACTATAAACTGATTAAAATGTAAAATATCAGATCAGATCACACTTACTTACCTCCTACACACCCAATATATACACTAAGCACTATCTATCTTGAGTAATTTCTAACTATGTACAACCATGTTATATGGAGTGTGTTAATCTTCACAGAAGCTGTATTTCAAGTTCAATGTTACCATCATTTCTATTTTTCAGGTAAAGACACCTGTCGCTCCTGCAGCCCGTCCAAGACCGCACAGGCAGTAGGTGACAGAGCCGGGACTCAAACCCACATTCACCAGACCATAACCCTTATTCTCCACCCCTCCCCCGTTCACTCTGAAGGTGAAAAGCAGGATTGCAGGCTGAGGAGCTCGGCTCAGGGAGCAGGAACTTGCGGCTCCTAACGCTCCGGTCAGCTCTGCCACTTGGCTCCAGCCCTGTTTTTTACAGTGAAAACCTTACACCGATCCCCTTTCACAGGCCCTTCTACCTCATCACATCCACTCTCTCTACCTGCCACTTTTCTCGGGAAGCTTCTTTCCTCCCCACAGTTTGGAGGCCCTGACAGAGCGCATAAAGCCGGGGAACAGGCCAGCAGTGCTGTGCACTTCACTCTGCCTGTTTCCCAACAGTGTCCCCCGCTGCAAAGAAGGGGGTCAACACATTCCTCTAACGTGTATCATCTCGGGTGATCAAGAGGGCATCCTTTCCACTCACCCTGAGCTATTCCCTAGCAGTTCCATGCAGGTTTCCCTAGGAGGGAAATCTCAAAGAGTTTCACTGGTAGGTCTGGACATTAGTCAAATGAATGCCTCACTTTAAAACGTAGAAACAATGAATTCCTTAAAATGTACCTATAAAATAAGACATCTGATTTTGTACGGTTACCAAAGGTACATTTTTAGAAAGTAGGGAGGGGCGCCTGGGTGGCTCAGTGGGTTAAGCATCCGACTTCAGCTCAGGTCATGATCTCACGGTTCGTGGGTTCGAGCCCCGCGTCGGGCTCTGTGCTGACAGCTCAGAGCCTGGAGCTGCCTCAGATTCTGTGTGTCTCTCTCTTCTACCCCTCCCCTGCTCACACTGTCTTCTCTCTCAAGAATAAACATTAAACATTTAAAAAATTAACAGTAGGTACCTGGGTTATTGCTTAATTTAAATCAAGGCTTATGATTTTTAAGGTTCTAAACAGTTACCACCCCTTTAGCATTCAGTTATCTCTGGGTCACCATGCGGTATACTCCTCCTGGACTTTACCACTGCTCTAAGATTCTACAGTCTTGTGGGGTATTATTAACAGGCTACTACTCAATATTTTATATCTTGATACAAATAAAGCTGGTTAAGGAACTGTCACATTGTCTATCACAAAAGTCACTAATGTTCAACAAACTCTCAGTACGTAGACTGATTTTATACAGATCCCAAGCATGCATAAAACACTGCTCACGTGCTATAAACTAACACACTTGATAGAATTTCTCAAGGACAATCATCTCAAGTAATGTAGTTCTTTTTTAAAAATTTATTTCTGAGAGAAAGAGAGCACGCGCGCGAGCGAGCAGAGGGTCAGAGAGAGAGGGAGACACAGAATCCAAAGCAGGCTCCAGGCTCCAAGCTAGCTGTCAGCACAGAGCCCAACGTAGGGCTCGAACCCACGAACTGTGAGATCACCACTGAGCCAAAGTTGGATGCTCAACTGACTGAGCCACCCTGGTGCCCCAGTAATGTAATTTTTTAAAAGTAATCTCTACACCCAACGTGGGGCTCAAACCCCTGACCCCGAGAGTCGCCTGCTTCACTGACTGAGAGCCCACTGGGCACCTGACATCCCAAGTAATTTAAGAGATGAGGGTTTATACATACGTTCATATAGGTACACATTATTGCAGATTTTTATGTAAACCACAATAGGAATATTATCTTGCTGAATGATTCCAATCTCCTTTTAGTTTTCCTTTCCTCAGTTTTCAAATTCCTTTTACCAATTTCACGGCCATTTATATGCCAATTAAGTAGACATAAAGATATAAATTAATCTACTTCATAGAATCTAGTTTAGATGGAGCACCTGGGTGGCTGAATCGGTTAAGCATCTGACTCTCGATTTTGTGTCACGTCATGATCTCAGAGTTTGTGAGTCAGGGCCCCAAGCCAGGCTCTGTGCTATTGGTGTGGAGCCTGCTCGGGGTTCTCTGTCATCTTCTGTCCTCTTTCTCTCTCAAAAATAAACATTTAAAAATAAAGATGAGTCGGGGCGCCTGGGTGGCTTAGTCGGTTAAGCATCCGACTTTCGCTTAGGTCATGATCTCGCGGTTCGTGGGTTCGAGCCCCGCGTCGGGCTCTGTGCTGACTGCCAGCTCAGAGCCTGGAGCCTACTTCAGAGTCTGTATCTCCCTCTCTCTCTGACCCTCCCCTGCTCACGCTGTCTCTCTCTCTCTCTCTCCTAGAAATAAATAAAAATATTAAAAAAAAATAAAACATAAAAATGAAGATGAATCTAGTAAATCACGTCTTTAGAACCCTCTCCAGGTGTACCATTTAACTGGCAAGCTCCTGTTTTCTCAATTATGTAGATTAGGAAATTTGGCCAATGACAAACGACAGGTATCCAGTGTAGCAATGGAAATCTGTCACTGCTACCTCACATTTTGGAAAAGGACTTATAAAAACAAGAGTAAACTGATCACTCTGCTAAACTGTATTAGGCTGAACTCAAGAAAGAGGATTTCATCAAATCATGGACTTGGGAGAGAATTTTAAAAGATCAGTCAGTTAGGCAAACCATTAAAAAGTTATGCAGAAAACAGGTCTGGACAGTCTAAAGAAAATCAGAGTTTTAAGGATGTGGGTTTGAATAGAAACAGACCAAAGCACAAAGCTAGACTCCAATATTTAAAGGAGGAGAATTCTTCTTCAAGAACTAACAAGTTCTTGCTTAAATGATCAGTGACAAAAACATAGGTCAAGTTGTACTTAGCACAGCTGAGCAGGACAGTGTTTCAGGAGAAGTGCACTGCCCGCTGTGGACACCCTGCCAGCTCAGGAAGACCCTCACTGCTCTGCTATAGTCAGCATTCTCGAATGTATCTAAATACCCTCATGATTCTCCTTGTTCACCGGCTCTAGGCTCGAAACTCTCCTAAGAGATGCCCTTGCCAACACAGGGTAGAGGGCCCGGCCAATCTCTCTTGTGTGATCTGAGGGACCGGAGCCCCCCGCAAAGCACAACCACCAAGCACCATGCATGCATCCCAAAAGAGAAAGGGAAGGCCCTCGCTGGAGGCCTGACTGAGGTGACATGAGAGCTGTGATTTCACAGGAACGTGAGGACGTGACATTCATTCCAAAGCATTTCAACACCATGTATGAGTCCACTATTTATTCTTAAATGTCCACTAAACTGGAAAAAGTGAAAGCCAACCACGGAGTCCATGTGAATCCCGACCATATACATGCTCTCTACAGCCTCAGCACTCGATGGGACAGTTAGGCCCCATATGTATTTGTAACCAAATTCAGAACAATTTTGATTTAAATTTGTGCCATTGTAAGAATTTTCATATACCCCTAACTTAGCATCCTGCTCTCATTCTAAAACTTTCCATGACTCCTTTTCCTTTTCACGATCAGTTTTTGTCTTCTGGATTAAAAACAAAACAAAACAAAAAACACCTTTTTGATTTTATTATATCTGTCTCTTCCTTTTTTTTTTTTTAATATTTATTTCTGAGAGACAGAGAGACGGTGTGAGCAGGGGAGGGTCAGAGAGAGAGGGAGACACAGAATCTGAAGCAGCTCCAGGCTCCGAGCTGTCAGCACAGAGCCTGACACGGGGCTTGAACCCACGAACCGTGAGATCATGACCTGAGCCGAAGTCGGACGCTTAACCGACTGAGCCACCCAGGCGCCTCCATCTCTTCCTTTCTTGAAGCATCACACTGTGTGACCAGCCCACTGAAGACAATGACCTTCCATGTCCTCTTTTTTTTTTTTTTTTTTTTAATTTATTTTGAGAGACTGAGAGAGCTAGGGAAGGGCAAGAGAGAGAGAAAATCCCACGCAGGCTCCACTCAGCATGGAGCCTGATGTGGGGCTCGAACTCATAAACCGTGAGTTCACGACCTAAGCTGAAATCAAGAGTCAGATACTTAAGCGACTGAGCCGCCAGGGCGCCCCGGTATCCTCTTCTTAAGGGGCAGTGTGTGTACTTTGTGGCGTGCAGAGCGCCCCCGCACCTGCCACCTTCGGGGGAAGAGCTGTCCCGTGAGCGCAGCACACTGACAGGCCCCCTCAGCCCTCCTGGGGGCTGTCCTCCCTCACTGACCCTAACCCTGGCCCACACGTGGGTTAAGAGGATGGGCTCTGGGGATCTGCTAGCAACGACTGAATGCCGGCTCCTACCACTGATCAACTGCATGATCTGCGGACAGTTATGCAAGTTTCCTCATCCAGGAAGGGAGTCTAGTAACGGTAGCTAACTTCAGTGGCCACTGCACGAAAGGTGCAAAAAGGACCCAGAACACTTCATACAGCTTACCACCATTCTCTCCTCTCCCCTGACACACGCCCACGTCGGGGGGGCAGGGCTTGTCCCGTTTCAGGCCAACTCTGTTCCCTCCCCCCACTCCTAGCCCAGCACACCAGACGCCACTCAGCTCAAACGGTCCCCGTCAGAGCCACTCTGTCCACGGACCACAGCTGCAGGCAAGAGTGCCGGCGGGTTTACGTGAAGTGTACGAAACATCCGATACAACCAAAACACGGAGCTACGAAAATAAACACAAGTATTCTAATATCCACTAAAGCCAATCTGATATGTACTTTTGAATTTAAACACAAATTTGAATACAAATTCTCCCTCATTCCTCAGGCCATTAACAGAAAATTTAATAGGAAAAAATAAACCCAGGTTCTAAAAGAATCACAATCAACCTTGTTAGATGCCAAATGCCTAAATCTTCCAAAATAAACTTTAAATTAACGATGTATTTATTACTAGCTTCCTGGGGATAGTTTTAGATGGAGCATGACAAAATGAATAATGTGAATCATCTTCTTTGGACTATAAATGCAAGGCAGCTTTCACAACCTTTATTTGGAAATTTAATAAAAATGAACTAGATGTCAAGTAAAAATATTAGTCAAATACTTGCATACTATCTGTCCTTGCAACTTCTAAGTTAAATATCACACATAAGTAAGTTTCTGCAAAATAAGTTAATGTATTCATATTATAACAAGATAAAATGGAAGATTAACAGAATAAACTTTTTTTCAAAAGTTTATATGAAGAAAGTTTATGACAAGAAAAGCTTCATCATGAATCTTTCCTCATGTTTTCAGCATGTAACTCCAGAATTCAAATGTCCCGCCCATCAAGGGCAAGGACAGAGCAGAGACCCCACAAACCGGCCCCGCCTCTCGGGGCAGAGGGACGGTTCCAATCCTGGGCTCTCCTGGACCCAGAGCCAGTCTGTGGCCTGTTGTCCCCACAGACCAGCAGTTCTTTTCAAAGCCTGCTGCCAAAGACAGTCTACACTGCAGCCACCCACATGGGCCGGTCAGTACGCCGCGTAAGCAAGATGAATGGGCTGTGACAGACACGTGATCCATCACAGCCGCTGTCTTCTGTGCTCTGACCCGGGGCCGAAAGCAGAAATGCAGCCCGAAGGCCCCAATCCCAGATGCCAGCATGGAGCTGCATCTTCCTGGGGCACCCGTGTCCCTTCGGCAAGAAGAGGCTCAAGGGGACAGCTACGGCCTGGGGCCCATACAACAGAGGTACCTGACCAACTAAGAGGTCACAAAACCCTTAGTCAGTACCTATTCTGCAACAGAAATGTTAATAAAAGCTGTATATGTATTGTTTTATTTCCTTGAAGCTCTCCCCATCTCTACCCTCTCCAGCAATGTGCAGTGGAGCCCTCCACTACGTAGATGAGAAAAACAGCACATTTCAATACCCTACCAAATAAGAAAAAAGATCCATCCTCAGGTCCCTCGTCAGTGAAAAGGGTAGAAGCGTGTTCAGTAACACATACTAGTGTGGTTTATACGCTGCAACCTTGCAGATACTTTTAAGGTAGAACAAATACACTTATTAAAAGGTAGTTAAGAACACTATGGTTTCTTCCCATGCAAACCACGAAGGGAAGAAAGAAACCTCCAACTTTAACACCTCACAAAGAAGGCAGTGGGGTCAAAATCAAGTCAAACACAAGCATGTCAAAATTAACCAAACTGGGAATTGGAGACACTGACTTCAGAACTGAAACTGTAAGAACAGTGCCTTTCGGTTGCCAGCCCTTCTGTATATTAATGATGGAAAGAGACTCGGGTAAAACATGCCATTTCTTAATGGTAAACGAAGTCAACGAAGTCTCCCATAAAAGCCCAGGTAGAAACAGGGCGCCTGGGGGCTCAATCATTTAAGGACTTCGACTCAGATCAGGGTCTTGCGATTCAAGTTTGACCCCTGCACTGGGCTCTGTGCTGACAGCTCAGAGACTGAAGCCTGATGTGGATTCCCTCTCTCTCTGCCCCTCCCATCCTCCTCAAAAATAAATAAACCTGTGAACAAACAAACCAACAAACCAACGGGTAGAAATGAACAGTCACCCATGCTCCAGTCTCCTTACAAGAATAATGACCACGGTGCACGGAAGGCGCCAGCGATGCACAAGTGCTTCTGCCACGTGCTCTAGGACAGCGCGTCACTCACCCGAGGCCGAGTTCATCACGCTCTGCTGCACCGGCGGGCTGGTGGGCGCCGTGACGCTCATCTGGGAGAGCATGGCCTTCCTGGGGTCCTGCCATGTGGTTGTCTGATCAATGTGACTGTGATGAAACAAACCACTGCATTAGACAACAAGCACCAGGCCCTCAAAGCAACAACCCCGCTTCCCAAAGCAGAGTAGGTCTATTATGTTTGCCCAGGGAAGGGCTCTCTCGCGGTCACTGCCGTCACTTCCTCTTGTGAACCTTCCTCGGCCTAGTGCCCGCTGCACTTTCACCTCCCACATCCTTCAGGAACAAGATATGAAAACCACGCCTGGAATTTAAGGGAAGGGACACCATTTTCACCTAGGAAACTATTATTACCTGCTTCTAATTTAAACATAAAAGGTGATTTGTAAATTAATCACCTGTGATGGTAGTCATATGACCAGAACCCAATATTCACAAGAGAATCACCCACTTTTTTCTTTGGGAGCTAAGAATGCCAATTAACATATACTTTTAGACTTAAAGCCCTTTAGATAAAAACATAAGAGAGATGAAAAAGACTTATTATAAATATATATTCCAAAGCCAAAACGGAAGTGAAACTTGATCTATAAGTTTTGCTGCCTCGTGGCTATCTAAAAGGCCTTTGTTAGTTGCTAAACAAAACATTTAAATGCTTCCTGCATACTGTTAACCTACTGCAAAATATCTTCTTACACATGCACATGGATTTTTTCATCTGTAAAACTAAGGGTGCAAAGGGTTGAAGATTCTGTGAACTACGACACTGGAAGGCATCTAGCATAGTATCCGGCATATGACCTTTCGAGTCTTCTTCCAGCAAAGTTTGTTTCTTTGAAACAGAAACAGAAACACTATGTATGTGAGACTACCTAAGAAATTATGTTTAAGAAATAGCCAGAGAAGCACTCAAACATGTATACAAAGTTCACTCTGTATAATTTATAAAAGCAAAAACCGGAAAGCCAGCCAAAAGTGAATGAAAGGGACTGGCGAACTAAATGCTGTATCATATGGTGGACTACTGCGCAGCTACTGAGACTATTTTAGAAGAATATTTAATAATATGCCTGTGATGTTGCTTTTTAAAGGAGGTTGTAAAACAGTATGTACAGTGTGAGGCAAATTATTTAAATGTGCTGAAAACATGGGAAGAACGGGCATCACCAAGTTTTCACTGTTTATTTCTAGGTTGCAAAATTACAGAACTTTGCTTTGCTAGGTTTTCTTACCATCAATTGTATACGAACAGTATTTTTGAATGGGAGATGGCCAAAAATAAGGGCTATTTTTATTTATTTATTTTTTATGTTTTTATTTATTTATTTATTTATTTATTTATTTAGGATTTTTTGAGTTTTATTTTTTTACAAATAGTTTATTATCAAATTAGTTTCCACATAACACCCAGTGCTCATCCCCACAAGTGTCCTCCTCCATGCCCGCCCCCCCATCCCCCCCACATTCATCAGTTCACAGTTTTTGTCAGCATGCAAGAGTCTCTCACGGTTTGCCTCTCTCCCTTTCCCCCACCATTTCTGCCCTTCTTCTCCCCCTTGTTCCTCCGTCAAGTCCCTCCTAATCCTCCTATACGTGCAAACATATGATATTTGTCCTTCTCTGCCTGACTTATTTCGCTCAGCATAACGCCCTCAAGGCCCATCCATGTTGCTACACAGGCCAGATTTCATTGTTTCTCATTGCCATGTGGTATTCCATGGTATAGATAAACCACATCTTCTTGATCCATTCGTCTGTGGATGGACACTTAGGCTCTTTCCATGATTTGGCTATTGTTGAGAGTGCTGCTGTGAACACTGGGGTGCATGTGCCCCTATGCATCAGCACTCCTGTGTCCCTTGGGTAAATTCCTAGCAGTGCTAGTGCTGGGTCATAGGGGAGTTCTAGTGTTAGTTTCTTGAGGAACCTCCACACTGTTTTCCAGAAGGGCTGCACCCGTTTACATTCCCACCAACAGTGTAGGAGGGTGTAAGGGCTATTTTTAAAAAGTGCCTCCCCTCAATCATTTTTTTGTGGCTATTTAAATTCTGTATCTGAGCGGTCTCTTCTTGAATCACCTCGTGATGAAGAGCCACGTCAACGGTAAGGTAGTGACAGGTGGCCATTAACTTTTCTGGAATGGAGCTAGAACATATCTCCTCAATAACGTGATCTTACTGACAAGACAGAAAAACAGGATCGTTACACTTTGGCTAGAACGGACCTTAAGTATCATCTGGTGGTAATGGGAGAATTACTTCTGCTCCCGGTAAGAAGGGGACAAAGGACGTGGAGTCTGCACACTTTGGAGTCATGGCAGCACCTGTCACGTGGAGGCCACTGCAGACCCACCATAAACACTGAGGGAGTATTTACTTGTGTGGTGGATCACACAACGCTCCAACCCTAACTTACCAGCACACCTTTTCTCCTGCACTTCTAGGCTGTTCAGCCGCAGCACCACCATTTGCTCAGGTGCAGAAGTACAGGCACAGCCTGGTGTCCATCTTGTCAGACGAGCACCCCAGTCTGTAAGACCGAGTCCTTAGCAGACCCAGTAAGAGCTTATTCCTCCTCCTTTCCAACCCCCCATATGAGCCACTAAACAAATTAAACCACAAACTCACGAACTGTCTAGATGTTCAGTGCTTCTCACACTTCTAGATATCACACATGGTAATACACGTAGACATTGGAAAGGAGCTTAAAATCCACAAGAACAAAATTTAGAGAAATGTTTCTCACCACCTGTTTTAATGTTAGGAAAGCAGGAAAGGAAACAGCCAAATGATTATTACTGGCTGTTAAATTTCCAAGTACGTGCCACTGTGTGCTCCCGGTCTCTGGGCTTCCTGAGCCCCTCCACTCGCGAGGGTAAAGGAGAGGTGAGGGCACACGAGAAGTAGGTTCAGGATGCAACTGCTGCAAGTTTTCTAAATACTCCGCTCTCTCAAAATAAATCAATAAAAACCCATCTACATCTCTTTAAGAAATAAAGACATCACTGTCTAAATTGACAAAAAAGGGGGCGCCTGGGTGGCTTAGTCGGTTAAGCATCCGACTTTCGCTCAGGTCATGATCTCGCAGTTCGTGGGTTCGAGCCCCGCGTCGGGCTCTGTGCTGACTGCCAGCTCAGAGCCTGGAGCCTGTTTCAGTCTGTGACTCCCTCTCTCTCTGACCCTCCCCTGCTCACGCTGTCTCTCTCTCTCTCCTAAAAATAAATAAAACAAAAAAAAAATTTAAAAAAATAAATAAATAAATAAATTGACAAAAAAAGGATGTAATCTTTTAGATGCCAAAGTGTAAAATAAAATTAACTTCAGAATTTGTCTTTCCTTAGTCTGTGAGATTAAAACATGAAAAATACGGTTTTATCCTAATATGTCAATTTGAAACAATGTACTCAAAATATCCAGGCTTCCTCTTGATCAGGAGGATAAGAACCCTTACAGAAACATTCACGCCACCCAGAAGCACCCTCACCAGCCCCAAGCCCACGGTGTGCAGGCCTCCGGCCCCTCCAGCCACGCACACAGCACCTCCGTCCCCGCCCCTGGTCCCCGTGCTAGCGCCGTGTCGCAGGCCCTCCCTGTCCACATCACCTGAAATCTGCCCCACCTAAACTCAATCTGCTCTCTCGTCTTTGCTCTATCTTTTCCTGATAATCTGACATATTTTACTTACTTTGTTTGCTTGTCTCCTCCAACAAACAAAAGCTCCAGGAAAATAGGGGCTTTTGTTTATTTTATCAACTACAATTATCTTTAATGATTAAGAAAAGTGTTTGATAGATATTCGTCAATGAATTAATGAAAAGAAAGCCCTTTTCTTTTTTGCCCAAAGAACATCAAACTTTCTCTCGAAGTCACCCCCCCCTTTTCCAGAAAAGGAACCAGTCAGGATGAGAGGCCCACGAGAAGCAGCGACGAGGAGGGACGGGCCAGGCTGGTGGCGTGAGTCGGGCACGGCAGACGGGAGTGAGGCGGCGGAGCGAGCCGTGTGCAGGGAGGGCTCGGGGCTGCGACCAGGGGCGGAGGAGGTTTTGCTGTTTCCAAGAGGAAGACACACAAGTTTAAATGTGAAGAGAGAGAGCTGAGCTGAAGACGTGCCAAGGGACCGCTGAGCCAGGCGCGGAGGAAGGGACTGTGGACCCGGCTGCCACTGACCAGCAGGCGGGGTGGCGAGGGCGAGCCTGGCTGGTCGGGGCAGGAGGGCTGCAAGTCTCTTCATTAAGACACAGGAAGCTGGCGCAAGAGGCTGGGTCCACTGGCGCCCTCACCACGCACACAGAAGACTCTGGGACTCGCACCAGGGCATACACTCCATACACAAGAGGACTGCGCGTGGCACCCCGGAATTCTGAAACAATTTAGGTACCAAATATATGAAAAGGACAACGCCCAAAAATGTTAGTTCTGTGTCATACCTACTGAATAACAAAAATACTGCATACATGCTAAAAGGATGGAATAAAACAGTATTTGTTACCACTGGGATGGAAGCTTCTTGAAGGCGCACCTGGCGGAGTGCGTGGCCCCAGCAGGGCCCGATGGAGCGCACCTCACGGCCGTGTGCGTGACTTCAGGATATGGGTGAAGCCCCCACATGAATGCCAGTGTGAACGAGGGGGAAGGAACTGTCACTCAAACTACACTGATTCCAAAAAATGTCAAATTATAAATAACAATCAAAATACATAAACCAAGGAGATAAAATCAAGGAAAACTCCGAAAACAGTATTTTCAGACTTTAAAAATATGCACGGTTATTCATGGCATAGAAACAAAGATTCAGTTTATTATGTTCCTAAGAACAGTCTGGATGCTGAACTTACTACAGGAAACAAGCGTGAAATCTTAGAGCCCCTTCAAAATATGTAAATAAACCTCTGCTATTATTGTGGGAAAAAGCGACTGGACTTATGACCAAGATAAATCCCATGATCTCACTCTGGAGCAGCGAAAGCTGGCAGACAGTGAACCTGTCAGCGCTGGGACTGATGAGACCGAAGCGGCTGTACTTGACAGAGGTCCACGCCCAACAGTGGTCTCTACCGCGTACACAGTGGCTTGCTGGCCTTGCTTTACCAGCGCAGCCTGGTCTCACATACCGGATGACTCAACAAAATGTATACAGAACCAAAAAGGGCAGAAATACTGAAGTAAATACGCTGTTAGAAAACGCACAGTCTCACGAGTTCATCGCAGCCACAGTTATTTTCAAATATTTATGGAGCTCAGAGCACCTGGGTGGCTCAAATGGTTAAGTGTCTGACTCTTGGTTTCTCCTCAGGTCATGACCTTGCAGCTCGTGGGACCGAGCCCCACATTGGGCTCTGTGCTGACAGCACAGAACCTGTTTGGGATTCTCTCTCTCTCTCTCTCTCTCTCAAAACAAACTTAAAAAAAAAAAAAAGATCTGTGAGGAGCTTCATATTTATCCTCTCCTGTACAGTGTACACCTTAGGGAGCTGAAGCCTGGCCCCTGAACATGCAGGGACCCTGCCCTTATAAGGACTAACAGCATCGTCGCATCTCCCAACCGCCGGGGAAGCCGCGAGAACCCAGCCCTGGCCTCCCAGGACCGCGTTCGGCAGGGAGGCTGAGAGCGTGCCTCACGTTAGACTCTCTCAGAGAGAGGGGTAAACACTAACGACAGCAACAAAGATGACGACCTACAGATTGCTCAGTTGAAGAGGTCTGTCCAAAGGCAGACGACCAATGTGTAACAGACCCGGGCCGTCCGCAGAACTGGTGCGAAGTCTCCACTCTACTCTCGAGGCTTCCTCTTATGAGGTGAAAGCATCTGGGCTGTCATTTAAATGCCCCAAGACTAAGCTCGCCATCACCACCTCCCTCCTCCAGCCCTCGCAGAAATTAAGCACAAGGAGGCAGAAATCTCTGCAACAACACCTGGCACTGAAAACCAGGATCACATTCCTCTGAATCCCTCCTGCTCACATACAAAGGGGCTGTGGTAGTGGAGAGCAGTCCCCGGGGTCTGAGAGGACGGGACGAGTGGCACACGAACCTGACTTCTCCCAGGTCCCTGGGTACCAGGGGAGTGGGGAGGAGAAGCCCTCCGAATGGTTCTCAATGTCCAATGGCCCACAGGAGCGCCCAGCGGCCTCGGGCAGAGGCGCAGCGACTCAGGTGGTGAGTCCGAGCCCCACACTAGGTGTGGAGATTGCTGACAAAACCTCAAATCGGAGGGGAGGAGAGGGGAGCCCCACAGACACCGCCCCACACACGTTAGATACCGGGCCGCCCCCACGGAAGCCCCGGGGTGGGCGTGCAAAGTTGCCAACCTCTGCTGACTTCTCTCAGGACAATGTGGCACTGTCCACCATGGAGACAGTGACTGCAGTGACTGGGACAGCAGAGACAGGGACGGCAGGGACAGGGACAGAAGAGACACAAGAGACAGGGAGAGAAGAGACAGCAGAGACAGGGACGGCAGGGACAGGGACGGCAGAGGCACAGACGGAAGGGACAGCAGAGACCAGGACAGAAGGGACGGCAGGGACGGCGAGGCAGGGGCCGCCCGGGCAGGGCGGCCCTGGCTGAGGACACAACCTACTCCGCGTGCTCCTGCTCACCTCTCAGAGTGGCCCTTGCTCAGCAAACAGGACAGGAGAGCCGGCCTCAGGCGCGCCTTCTGCCTTCTGGCTCAGGGCTCTTCCCCCTCATCTGACTGGTCTCTGGGCAGAAGAGGATCTTCTAAATGCTACATGGCCCCTCTGGCCCAACAGTTTCTTCAAGGGATGGAATTAAAAGAGAGTCGGGACTCCGGGTGGCTCAGGTGACTGAGCATCAACTCCAGGCTCCGGCTCAGGTCACGACGTCCCGGTTCATGGGATCGAGTCCCACGTGGGGCTCCGGGCTGACAGCGCAGAGCCTCTCTCCTCCTCTCTGTCCCTCCCCCACCCATGCCCTCCCTCTCAAAATAAATAAAACTTTAAATGAGAGAAACTCAGAATCCTTTTAATATTTTTAAATTTTTATTTATTCATGCTTGAGAGAGACAAAGCATGAGTGGGGTAAGGGCAGAGAGAGAGGGAGACACAGAATCCGAGGCCGACTCCAGGCTCCAGGATGTCAGCACAGGGCCCAACATGGGGCTCAAACCCATGAGCCCCAAGATCACATCCTGAGCCAAAGTCAGACATTTAACCAACTGAGCCACTCATGTGTCCCTCAGAATCCTTTTATGTTTTATTTTTATTAATGTTTGATTATTTTTGAGAGACAGACAGACTGCAAGAGGCAGAGGGGCAGACAGTGAGAGAGGGAAAGAATCAGAAGCAGCTCCAGGCTCTGAGCCGTCCGTCAGCACAGAGCCCGACACAGGGCTCGAACTCACAAACTGCAAGATCATGACCTGAACTGAAGTCAGATGCTTAACCAACTGAGCCACGCAGGCGCCCCCAGAATCCTTTTAAATGCTATCTTTTCATGGGCCTCCTTTGGCTCAGTCCGTTAAGTGACTGACTCTTGGTTCTGGCTCATATCACAGTCTCTCAGCTCATGAGTTTGAGCCCCAAGTCTGGCTCTGTGCTGACACTGCTTGCGATTCTCCCTCTCTCCCCGATGGCTCACGCTCTCTCTCTCTCAAAATAAATAAATACAAACTTAAAAACTATTCCTTTACATTGGTGGTTTGTACTCTAAAAAACAATGCTGGTTTTGTTTTCCCTGCTTTGTTTCTTACTTGGGAAACAAGATTTCTGGCGCCAGGATAACGAAATACATACATGCCAACACACGCAGCTTCGCTATCTAGGCACAGTCTCTGGTTATACAGTAGTGTTTGGGTGCCAATAAAAGTGCTGGTGTCAAGGACTCCTGTTAAATCGTCCTCAGAATCTACCAAAAGTAACTTTTCCTACTGTTTACCTCAACACGCACTGTCATATTGGCGTAAGAACACACATGTATTCTACGACAGCAGTGAGCCACAGAACGGCTTAGACAACAGATTTCTCTAAAAACCCCTTATGCAAACCAAGTGTTAGCCTCATATAATCCGCAGCCATCTAAGCCCAAGGGGAACCTCTCATTCTTTTGAAACAAATATGTACATTTCCTGAACTGCTTACTTCAGGTCACCTTTTCCCCAAATGGCCTATAAAACACCTAACTTCGACTTACTCTTTCAAAGACCCAAATCCTTCCTTTTAGAAACCTCTCTGTGGGAAAAAGTTAAGACAGACATGGATTTGGGGCACCTGGGTGGCTCAGTCGGTTAAGCGTCCGACTTCGACTCAGGTCATGATCTCATGGTTCGTGGGTTCGAGCCCCGTCGGGCTCTGTGTTAACAGCTCAGAGCCTACAGCCTGCTTCGGATTCTATCTCCCTCTCCCTCTGCTCCTCTCCTGCTTACGCTCTATCTGTCTATCAAGAATATATAAACATTAAAAAAAACTAACAACAACAACAAAAAAAGACAGACATGGATTCAAATCCCAGGTCTGACCATGATAATCTGGGGTGTACAGGCAGATCCCCCCCCCTTTTTTTAATGTTTATTCATTTATTTTGAGAGAGAGAGAGAGAGAGCAAGGGTAGGGACAGGGGGCGGGGGAGGGAGAGAATCCCAAGCGGGCTCTGCACTGAAAGTGCGGCTTGAACTCATGAACCAAGACATCATGATCTGAGATCATGATCTGGGCCAAAGCTGGATGCTTAACCGACTGAGCCACCAAGTGCCCCACAGGCAAGTCACTGTATCAAACGGTTTCATCTTCAGTAAAATGGGAATGATTTCTTTATTTACTTCCTAGGGTTGCAAGGGTCAAATTCAGTTGCATAAAAGCAAGTAGTATCATGGTCCCTCATACACAAGGGGCCCTCAAACAGATCTCCTGACTGTCCCTGGGGTGCTCCACTATTTAAAAGAGGAAAATCCTGGGGAACCCGGGTGGCTCAGTCGGTTGAGTGTCCATCTGACTCCTGATTTCAGCTCGGGACATAATCCCAGAGTCTTGAGCTTGAGTCCCACATGAGGCTCTCTGCCTCCTTCAGTTCTCTCTCGGCCCCTCCCCCACCTATGCTCACTCTATCTAAAATAATTTAAAAAGAGAAAAAGACCTCTGCTAAAAAATATTAATAATAATAATAAAACAAAATGGGAAAAACTTTATAACGGATGGGCCAAGTCAAGAAAATGTTTAAGTGCCCGGGGGAAGAGTCTGGTTTTCAGCCGATGGTGACAGACAGACACAGCAGGGAGACAGGACAAGTTTCAAGGGAGCGAACAGAAATGACAGAAATGTTTCTGGACCATTAGTTCAATCTGCACAGGCCTCCAGCTACGAGTAAGAAGGGGCTGGAGCTGTAACCACCCAGGTGCAGACAGACTGGCTCCCGCGACAAGAGCAACAAAGGAATCTGGGGATAAGAGTGTAATCTCAGGCTTGTAACCAAGTGTCTCCAAAAATTCATTGTTGAAAATCTCTTCATACAATTATTTTTTCACACAGGCAGTAAGAGGCTCAACTCTTAATCTAAATTCCAAGACAAAGGTGGGGAGGCAACATTTCTTAAGTAACAGGCAAAGCCCACTCCGACACATCTGAAAACGCTCTTCAAAGCCGTGCTTGCGTGCTGTGTCATCCACACCGCACGCCCAGTCCTGGCGCGGGAACGAAGCAGCCCGCGGGCGGAACCGGGCTCCGGGTAAGTGACCCATACGGCAGAGGCCCCTCCGTCCAGTCCCCAAGCCAAGGGTGACTCAAAGCCATGGAGAAGTGCGCTAGTGAGGGGAGCGCAGTGACCGCGGCAGGAGGCGCAGACACTGACGCAGGGGCCCGGGGTAGAACCCCTGCCCCCCAAAGGGTGGCCTCGGCCCAGCACCGACAGTCTGGGGCGGCACAGGGGACAAAGCTGCTGAAGGGCATCCGCAGCTTTCCAAGCCCCCGGAGAGCAGCCTGCAGTCAAGGGTGAGAGGCCGCGTCCAGCGCCCCCGCGAGACCCCATCACCTACGCCCACAGGATACCTCTGCGGCGGCGGCGAACTACCATTCGGGGTAGATGCCAGACTTCAGGAGAACAAAGTCCAGGGGCGCCTGGGTGGCTTAGTCGGTTAAGCGTCCGACTTTCGCTTAGGTCATGATCTCGCGGTTGGTGGGTTCGAGCCCCGCGTCGGGCTCTGTGCTGACTGCCAGCTCAGAGCCTGGAGCCTGTTTCAGAGTCTGTGACTCCCTCTCTCTCTGACCCTCCCCTGCTCACGCTGTCTCTCTCTCTCCTAGAAATAAATAAAACATTAAAAAAAGAGAGAGAGAGAGAGAGAACAAAGTCCAGTAACCTGCAGGGAAAACTCGGAGTTTCCCACGCGGCTGCAGAAGGGCACACGACATCCCCGCCAGCTCCCGCGGGCGGCACCGCCGTCCCGGGGAAGCCGCAGGCCCGCCGCCCTGCCTGCCTGCTGGTGGCGCGACCAACCGCAGGCGCAGTGGCCGCGCGCGCCCCGCACGCCCGGCGGGGCCGCAGGCCGGCGGCAGGGCGCCCTTGGCTATCACACTCCTGCCACCACTTAGGAGGGGAGGGCGGGCGGCACGTTTCCGGCAACGCCGTCTGCAACAGCTGCAGTGTCTGACCAGACGCCGAAGAGGTAGAAGTCGCACTCACCAGAAAGCTCCACTTTATCCTTAGAGTATATTTCGCACAATTTTAATGTATGCTGAAAGTGTCTGCAAGGCAATCAACCACACCTAGTTTTGTGTGGAAATAACCGTTACAAGTATAGCCTTTTTGGAGACTCACACTTTCGATGGTAATGGCCCCTTCGTACGTTTAGGTATCAACTCATCACACTTGGTCTTTATTCAGGACTGTCAGGTTCACGGTGCCTCTGAGTAGAGAGAGAAGCACGAGACTTCTAATACAGTCACGCCCGAGCACGTATATGTTAACATATCTATTCTTTCATCATAAATTACTTTACTTCTCCTCCTCATTATATAGATGCTGATTTTTTAAATCATGTATATAAGTTAATTCGGTATGCATTTGAGTATTACCTATGAATTTTTAAAAATAATAAACACTCTCCAAAGCGTCTCCCGCTAGGAGGGGCGGGCGCCGACTGGCAGCAGGAGGAAGCACCGCCGCCCGCGGAGAGCGAGCGTCTGCCCCGCACCAGGTTCTGGCTGACCTCTCCTGTGAGGTCACGAGCTTCTCCGCACCGTAAACCGTCTCTCCCTCCCTTTCTATTTCAGATGTGAACACAATGCTCAATAAGCACGTGAGGAACTGAAAGATTATTCCATTGGCTTATTCTTTAACCCCCAAGTAATACTGTGACCTAAATCCTAAGTGGGTTCAACTGTCCCGTAGGGCGTGGCCGCTGTGAGTAATGAGTCAGCGCGATTTTGAGAACAAAGACATCTTGCCTGCCTGAGTCCCGGAGGGAGAAACGTATACCAATACTTCACCACAAGTGCTAAGTGTAACACTACAGTCACGCACACGGAACTGGGGGGCACAAACGTGGTTTAACACACCTTGAGGTTTGGAAAGGAGAGTAGACAAAGAATGAAGAGTTAAGTGTCATCTCAGACTTCCTGTCAGTTTGTCAAATTTTGTAATCTTATTTAAAATCCAGAACTAGTATCAAAACGGAGGCTGCTATGAATGAACCATACATATGCAGGTACCACTGATCCACTTCTGAAATGTTTTTCTTCTAAACCAGTAAACCCTACCTTGAAGAAAAGCCAGTCTCATCAAACTGTTTGTACCTGGCTGACTGGTTCTTTCCAACTCGGCCAAGACTGTGGTGTTTGATGGCACAGACCAGTTTTAGGAACTTAATAATATAATAAACTATATGAACAGAAACTTTCTAAAATTACATCTGACAAGTGTTTAAACTCCTCAAACACCTTTCAGACCTTTTGCATTGTGTTGCAAGAGGCGAAAAGCAAAACATTTGGCAGAAGTTGACCTGCTTAGTGACCCTTGAGAAAATGTACCTCTGTGAAATGATCTTTGCTATATGGGCTTGTAATTCAACTATGCTACAGGCACTGTTAGAAATTCCTAATTTTCCGGGACACCTGGCTCAGTCAGTAGGGTATTCAACTCTTGATCTTGGGGTTCTGAGTTTGAGCCCCACCCTGGGGGTAGAGATTCCTTAATAAATAGAAGTTAAAAAAAAAAAAAGGATTGGGGAAAACAACAACAACAACCAGGCTCATTAAAAAAAAAATTCTTGATTTTTCCCAATAAATGTGAACAAAAATGAAGTGACATAAAGTGCTCTGCTTTTATGTTAGAAATATCTAGGTAACCAAATTAACGACCATTCCTAAAGTAAGCTAATTTGTACTTTTATACACATGCGCGCGTGCACACACACACACACACACACACAAAACCTAAGAAATGACAAACCAAGTGACCAAATTAAAGGATTCTTTTCACTAAGAAAAGTTGAACAATAAAAACAGTAAAACCAGAAAACCAGTAGTAACACAAAATGGATGTGAGGAGCGTTTCAGTTTCATAAATTCCGTTGCTGCTGTCAAGCCCTCCAAGCATTACGACCGCAGGACCGACTCTGAGATCGGGGAAGGTGGGCAGTGGGCCCAGATTTACTGCTCACTTATCAAGCCCTGTTTGTTGTGCAAGTGTTATTTATAGAGTCACATGCTGGAGGCTGTTCCCAAGCTAAACCTACACGCTTAATTGACTCAGGAACAATGATACATTCTTCAATCTAATCCTTCCATGAGCTACTATTCCTAAGCCGCAGCCATACACTTTTTATAACTGTATGTACCCACCATGGACTATTCTTAGAACCCTCACAAGTTCAGAGATATGTATAAACTGTAATTTCTCAATAAGGATGAGAATTTGCCCTTATGATAACACAGGTTTTGTATTACCAGAAATCAGAATCTTCAACTGAAATTTCAATAACTGGGATCTCACTAATGCATTAAAAATGGATTAAAATATGAACAAGTGTGGCCAGAAACACATAAAACAAGCCAGGCCACTGATCACACTGTACAAAACTGCAACCTGACCCTATATCCTTAGGTTAAATAAAATTAACATTTGCTCCCAAGTCTGATATCAGCTTGCGCAGCCTCAGTACGTGGCCGTGTGAGAGTAACTTAAGTGCGTCCGCTTCCAAACGGCTGTTCTCAAGGAAGGGGAGAGAATCCGGCCAGAACTCGAGTGCTCACTTCCTACAACACAGACACACACCTCTCCGAACCCTCATCCCAGGCAGCTTTTCTCTGTATTGTTCACAATGCCACAGGGGCTGAAAACATCCTCCTACAAGTTCAAGGAGTATTTCTATGTCCTCATTTTACGATGCAGACAGCAATGACTGTCACCATACACACGAAGACTCACAGCTGTGGTACAAGATCGAACACTAGAGTCTCTGGACTCTAAATATAAGGCCTACCTACTTTCCAAGAATCTCTATAAAAAAAAGAGGGGGGAAAGAAAAAAAGGGGGAGAAGAATTACAAAAATAAAAAAGAAGCTAAGAATTTTAAAGATACAGAAGACCCATAAATACTGTTCAATATTTATGAAAAATATTATCATAATGTATTTATGAACCTAAGTCCTTAAACCACTTACGTCGAAATTCGTGGAAGACTTAAGGTCTCTCCTCAGTACTTTTTAAAAAATTTTTTAATGTTTTATTTTATTTATTTCTAGGAGAGAGAGAGAGAGAGAGAGACAGCATGAGCAGGGGAGGGTCAGAGAGAGAGGGAGTCACAGACTGAAACAGGCTCCAGGCTCTGAGCTGGCAGTCAGCACAGCCCGATGCGGGGCTCGAACCCACGAACCGCGAGATCATGACCCAAGCGAAAGTCGGACGCTTAACCGACTAAGCCACCCAGGCGCCCCTCTCCTCAGTATTTTTAAGTACAGTGGGACTGGACAGAAACTGACTAGCAACTTTACATATTCTTTCATAATCTAAGATCCTTAAGTAGAATAGTAATTCATTTACCCAGAAGATCCAATCTCCGTGAAAGAGGACAATCCTATTCCCATTTTGCTTAAACTGATATTCCTAAGATAATCTTGGTAAATGAAGCTACCAGATGCGTGCCAGGGGTCAAAGAGTTAAGTGAACCTTCTCACAACAGGTTAGAGATCTCGGCAGTGTTACCCTTCCGGTTCAGAACTGTCGGTGGGTCTGGGGGTGAGAAAAGCCCCATGCAGATCAGCAAACAAATGCTTGTGCGCCAACTCTGACTTCGTTAGCAGTGAGCTGACTCAGAGGCCTGCGGCCTCAACCAAGGACGGAGAAGGGAGACAGGTTTAGGCATCCAATAAAGCTATCCTCAGCCTTCTGAGTCTCTTCAGACACTAGCAGCTTCCAAATAAGGAGGCGTTCCCTCTGCTGGCTCACATGTCTCCCGTGAGAAGCACATGCGCTGGGTATCTACGGCTACGTTCAAGTTTTTGGCTATGAACACGCTTTCAGCCACCTGAAATACGAACACAGGACGAGCACGGCAGCGCCGCACACACTTCCAGGCGAAAACCGGCCATACATACTTCTCAGCAGACACACGGGGAACTTCGACCAGACTGCTGGTCCCCCGACCCCGGGAGGACAACATCGCCACCAGCTTAAGAGGCTTGCACATTTGTCTTTGATTCCCACGCGTTATGAACACTTTGGTGACGCTGCAGGATGTCTCCAATGGCCAGCATTAGCACACTAACTTGGGGAGGGACCCCAAAACCTGAACGTTAACTTGTACCTCCTCTGGGCTGCGCTCTCAAGGACAAACAGGCAACAGTGCAACACGGTTTCTACGGAAATGAGCAGCAAGCAGGGTCTTACTCAGCTTTAGTTACAGTTCATTACAAGTAGTATAAAAATCATTTTATTTTGATGTTTTGTTATCTAATATTTAGATGTCACATTAGAGGCGGTTACTTGGAAAACTCTGAAATTCTGTTAATCACATATGAATGAGATCATATGATCTCTCTCTCTGACTTACTGCACTCAGCATGATACCCTCAGGCTTCATCCATGTTGCAAATGGCAGGGTTTCATCCTTTTTGATGGCTGAGTAATAATCCACTGTGTGTATGTGTATCATGTCTTCTTTATCCATTCACCAGTAGGGACACTTAGGGAAAACTTAGCTTGAATGAGGTGGCAGAATCACTTAAACGACAGTTATTGGTATTAATTAATCATAAATGAGTTAATAAGTTTTACACGAAGGACTACTACAGATGATAGGTAGTGTGCCAGACCTGTGTATTCTGAATGTGGCAAAGGGGAAGTAGGATTCTTTTATTCGTGTCCAAGGAGTCCACACCTACCCTCTACCTGTTAAGCCTGCATCATCATGACATGCTGCTAGTTTTGTTTTTTTGTTTTAAAGAAACTGAATCCTAGACACTTGTTCAAATCAAGCTGACCTTATTACGTAAGGCTGGCTCAGAGAGAATACTCGGCAGTCTATCGACAATGAATTATAAATACAGATTAAGTATCTCTCTTCTGTCTCCTCCGCACTTAACATGTTCATTAAAAAGAAGAGAAAAATCTAAATTCCCCTGTTCACCAGAATCAGAATATTTGTTCAGGCTAAAAACAAGCATTCAAAAGAAAGCAGGGATTGGAGAATATGGGTAGTTCAGCCCATTAGGCACTTGATTCTTGATATCGGCTCAGGTAATGACCTCACAGTTTGTGAGATCAAGCCCTGCATCAGGCTCTGCAGCAACAGCACGGAACCTGCTTGGGATTCTCTCTCCCTCTCCCCTGCTCACACTTGTGTGCGTTCACTCTCTCTCTAAGACAAAACAAAACAAAACACCTAGCATTCAACTTGCTTTTTTAAAGTTGCAAGTAAAGTGTGATCCTGTCACTGAAAATAGTTTTCTTCTTTGAACTTTACAAGTTAAATAACTCTGGAATTCAGTTATACTATAAAATACATTAACAAAGTATTGAAGGGGATTTTTTTTTTTGCATATATATATAGGTAGGATGTTCTAAAAAGTCACAGTCATGGTCATTAAAAGGAAATTAACAAAATGGCTATACTGTAAACACCAAGTACCATGAGTGGCCTGTTAGCAGGAAGAGACACTGCTCAAGAGACTGTTCCCAGGAGTCTGTCCTCATTAAGAGTTCTTGTGTCTAAAGAGGGCATGGCTCCAATCTCTGGACACCTACCAATTTACTGAGAACAAATCCAAGCTCTAGGAATCTAAAACATTAATGAAGACACTACTAGATTGGGAGTTTCAATGAAATTCTCTTTAAAATTCTCTTCTGTTAACTAAAATGATTAACAACTGAAAGAGGTTCCCAGAAGCAGCAACTTTATTTGGTTACCGATGGAATCCATTTTGTTAAACTTGAAATTCACATACAACGTACTTACATAAAAACAACAGTTTCTTTAAAAGAGTGGCAGGGGCACCTGGTGGCTCAGTCAGTTAAGCATCCAAGGCCTGACCAGAATGCCCCAGTCAACAAAGATCAAGTCCCAAGTGGAGACAGGACTCAAACACCAAAAGAAAGGCAGATTCTGAAGTTTTAAAATATGAAAAAACGCTTTAGGGGCGCCTGGGTGGCTCCGTTGGTGGAGCATCCGACTTCGGCTCAGGTCATGATCTCATAGGCTTGTGGGTTCGAGCCCCACGTCGGGCTCTGTGCTGACAGCTCAGGGCCTGGAGCCTGTATCAGATTCTGCGTCTCCCTCTCTCTCTGCCCCTCCCCCACTTATGCGGTCCCTCTCTCCTTCAAAAATTGTGAACAAACATTAAAACAAACACTTTAGAGACATCTGGGTGGCTCAGTCGGTTAAGCGTCCGACTTCAGCTCAGATCATGATCTCACAGTTCATGGGTTTGAGCCCCGCGTCGGGCTCTGTGCTGACAGCTCAGGGCCTGGAGCTGCTTCAGATTCTGTGTCTCCCTCTCTCTCTCTCAGAAATAAATAAAAACATTTAAAAAATGTTTTTAAATTTTTTTTATGTTTTATTTATTTCTAGGAGAGAGAGAGAGAGAGACAGCGTGAGCAGGGGAGGGTCAGAGAGAGGGAGTCACAGACTGAAACAGGCTCCAGGCTCTGAGCTGGCAGTCAGCACAGAGCCCGATGCGGGGCCCGAACCCACGAACCACGAGATCATGACCTAAGCGAAAGTCAGACGCTCAACCGACTAAGCCACCCAGGCGCCCCTTAAAAAATGTTTTTAAAACCCTTTACACCAGAAGGAAAACCTGAGCCCCTGATCACTCTGTCAGGTCTCCAGGCCGTCAGAAGCCTGCGGGCAGCTGAAGCGCCCGGGCCCAGGAAGGCTCCCCAGGCTCTCCGAGTTCCTTGACAACTTCTATAGAGTTGCCACCACAATGACACCACAATGACCGAGGCACCGGCATGTCCAACCCCCACTGGACCGCAGACCAGCGGAGGCTCAAGACCTTTCATACATGTGCACAAGCTTCTTCAGGAACAAAGAGTGTGGAATCGCGCGGACTCAGGAAGCTCTGTGCAAGTGCGAGGCGCCGTGGGGAAGCTGTGCCGTGGCACCAGGACAAACACTGGCAGAGAAGAGCTCTGAAGATCTGAGAAATTGTTTTACTATTAAGTACAAGGCCAAACACTGATTCTATTACACAAATCTTTTCAGACGCATGACTTAAGGTAGAAACACATCTGTATGGAGAGAATTTTTAGGTCATCAGGCAAGTCATCGGGGAGAAGATCAAGTATTTGTTAAAAGAGCCTCTCAAGATCTCAGAATTTCCTATTCCAACACACTCAGGTTACAGACTGGGAAAATGCACAATCAATGGCAAAACAGATTTGTTCTTCTATAACCCACGATGTCCAAATATGCGACCTTTGGTGGCTTCTGCGGGCAGGGAAGTTGAGGTAAGACAGTGAAACAAAACCAAAAATCTGCCAGTTTAAGCAACCTCTAAAATGACACAAAAAAAGCCTTGAGAAAACCACCAGTACTAGGCACTATAAAGATCCCAAATTTGCACAGCAAGGGAAAAAATGAACAAAATGCAAAGGCCAAACCTACGGACTGGGGAAAAATATCTGCTAAACCGTCCTCTGGTGAGGCGCTAATAGCCAAAATATACAGGGAACCCACACAACTTGAGAGGAAAATGAAATTAACCCAACTGAAAACAGGCAGAGGACCTAAACAGGCATTTGTCCAAAGAAGATCTACACATGGCTGGGGGGTACATGAAAAGGTGCTTGGTATCACGAATCATTAGAGAAACACAAACCACAAGGAGTTACCACCTCATGCCCAGTGGCGTGAGCATCATCAACAGACAAGAGATGACAGACACAGGCAGGGATGGAGCAAGGGACCCTCGTGCCCTGCTGGTGGGACAGCAGACAGGGGCAGCCACCGTGGGGAGCCATGTGTGGGTTCCTAGAAATGTTAACGATCAAACTAGCCTCCAACCAAGCAATTCCACCTCTGAGTATTTACGCGAAGGAAACAAAACATGGATTGAGAAGACGTGTGCACCCCAAGTTCAGAGCAGTATCGTTTACAGTGGCCGAGCTACAGCAACCACACAGATGAACAGGGGGTGTGTATACACGGGAATTTTATTCAGCCACCGACCACCCAAGGAAACCCTGCCACTTGCAACTACAGGCACGGGCCGCGCAGGCGTCGCACTGGGTGAAGGCGGGCAGGCACAGGCCGCGCAGGCACAGACCACGTGGGTGTCGTGCTGGGTGTGTCAGGCAGAGGGAGACGAGACTACACAAGCTCACACAAGGAAGATGTAGAAGATGGAGACGTGGAATTTTGAAAAGAAAAAAATTAAACTCCTAGAAAAAGAGATGAGACTTGGGCCACCAGAGGTGGGGGGGGCGAAGGGAAGTGGAAGAAGGTGGCAGAAAGGTACAGATGCCAGGTGGTAAGATGAGGGGTCCCAGGGGCGTGATGCAGGGCACGAGGTCAGTGGGGCGCACTCCTCTGCGTCCGTGTCACAAGGGGAGCGTTCCTTTTCTACCCTCCCAACAGCCCACCCCGCCCCCGACATTGTGTGGCTGAGTTCAAGTCGAGGTTTGGGGAAACCACAGGTGTCAGGACGACACCAGCACGGCCTGGCCCCGGGAGGGCCACCTCTGGGATCCAGGCATCTCCCCCGCCTGGTAGTTTTTCTTTTCCTTTCATTTTGTGTCTACATAAGATGATGGGTGTTAACTGCACTTATTACGGGGATCATTTCACAATATACGTAAGTCAAACCATGATGCCACATACCTTGACCTTGTACGGGGCTGTATGTGAGTCTGAGCTCAATAAAACTGGTGGGGAAAGCCCGCAATCCACGTGTTCTTTCAGTAACCTGTTTAGGTCTTGTGAAGCTGTCTTAATCATTTCATCCCTAATGATCTTTCCCAAAATCTTACAGTAGTTAGTGTTTTACTTATCATCCAATCCTTCACTCAAGCTCCTAACACTGACCACAGAACCAGGTACAAGAGGAACAGAGAGACAAAAATGCTTCACTTTTAAGGGACTCTAAGACTACTAAAGGTTTATAATTATTTGCTTATTATTCCTAAGCAAATGTCTATTTTCCTTTCTTGTACAGACTAAGGCACAGAATAACAGACTCAAGTTATTGAATGGAAGGAAACTTCAAACATGCATAATCCATTCCCGGATGGCTGTTCAAGTTCCCCTCCAATCACCTGAATACAGCACAACTTACTTCTACTGATTCAGGCACATGCCAAATTACATCCAGATCGTTCACTTGTGTTCCAGGCAGAATCTGAATCTTCTGAATCACTAACTGGTGATTAAGGCAATACAAATAAAAGAAATCACTGAAATCAAAAGGTAAACTTAAACAGGATAGTACAACGTTAGATCTAGAAGGAAGCTTGTAGACCAACTGTTCCATTTTATTGGTGACGAAATGGAAAGACAGAGTCATTAAGGGCTTGCAACGGGGCTGCAGCACAGACTCTTGGACTCCACGCACCGTGGCCTCTGCAGGCAACACCAAGACTGATCTCTTAAACCAAGAAGCTTGGTCTATAGAGGCCAAGATGAAAGGTGCGGGCCCTGCCCACCTGTCCCAACACCTGCTGACATCAAGGTCACTGGCAGAAGGAGCACCCATGACTGCTTTGATACCGATGACTCAGAGTCTGAAAAACAACTCACGGCAAAGCCGTGTCATCAGCATCTTGAAGCTCATCATTACCTGGTGGGCAGTGCTCGCTGAAGGCTGTATGTGACCCACGCTCAACACAGCACCTCACTTACCCAGGTCGTCAATACAGAAGAAAGCACACCTTACAATTTCCTTTATTGGTAAGGGGAGGGGCCTCCTCATTTGGATTCTGAGTGTTTGGTATTTCCTATTAACTACTCTTTCTAATCTCTGCCTTAAACTACGGGGAAAATAACCGAAAGTTACATGAAGGCCTGTTCTGTTCGCTTGTGGACACACAGCTGTGTTCAACAAGGCCGCCTGGCCTCCGGCTACAAGGGCTGTGACGCCATGTTACAGGCTGAGCGTTACTCTTAGCTTGGAAGTCCAATCTTCCCTCGCTTCGTAGATGACAGAATGGAGTTCCATGATGGACTCAACCCCCTGCCGGAGATCGTGACAGGGTACCCAGCAGAGGGAGAGCTAGAATCCAAGTCCTCTTTCAACCAGCGTCTTCCTCTGCAACCCCAAAGCCTCCCACACCATGCGAAGAAACTAAACCCAAAGCCAACAATAGTATCTGAGTTGTGGTCCATTTAAATCACTGAACACGTACCAAGTGCCAAATACTGCTGACACCAAAATGAGGAAGATGTGGACCTGATGTGGTGAAGTTTCCTACCGGAGGGGAGCAGCCACAACAAGCAAAATTTTCAAAAAGATAAAGAAGGAGATCCGAGGTGCTTATGGAGAGGTTCTCGTTCTACCTGAGGGACACAGAGGACGCGCAGAGGAGCTAACCTCTGACCTGGGCCGGTAGCTGGTCAGTGCAGCTGAAGTCCCCGGTGCGGATCTTGTCCACTTCAATAAGAGAGTCCACGTTGATTCCCACTAAATTCCCCCTGGCTGAAAAAGACTCACATGGTTCTAGCAATCAAGCTGGTCCCTAGACACTACCAATGCCTCCAGGGAGCAAGCGGACTAAACCAATCCTGACTAAGTCTTAACAGAGGTCACATTCGACTCCCAAGAGTCCCTTATTACATAACTAACATGCTACATTAAAACATTACCACTAAACAAATACGAGGCTAACAGAAACGTGTATGTAATAACACAGGAACATTTGTCAAGAACAGATCTAGGAACACAGGAATCAGCAGGGTAAGGAGGCTGCACAGCTGTGAAGGGACACAGAGTATCTACAACATACACGCCCGCACACGAATGCTGCAGGAGACCGTCAGAAAACACTCACCCACCATCTCAGGAGTTACTTGTTAAGAATCACACACTAGAACTGATTCCAGATTTACAAGTCTCTATTATCTGTACGTGCAGATACTTTTACTGATGACCAACCCCCACCAAAGGCTCCTGTACATTTCCCATGCTCCTCCCAAGTGAGGAGGGGTCTAGGGGCTCGTTCCTGCCGATGCGCTGGGAGAAACTGTCTCTCTTTCAGGCCAAAGCACAGAATGGTGTGAATTTTCCATGTTTCTTTTCCCTTTGTGTGGTGACAAGGAGGGTGCTGTGTGAAATGGCAAAGTCACGTGAGAGAGACGTAGGGACCGGGTGCCCGCAACACCACAGGGAAGAGAGCACCCTGCAAAGCCACCAGGTCACGAAATGGACTCTGTGACTGAGAAATCAAGGGCTTAGCCACTGAGATCCTGGATCATTTGTTACCTGGCAGAACCTACACTGTCCTAATACAAAGTACAGGAAAGTACTGCCTGGATCTGACATGCCACTCGCATGTTTAAGACATGACAGCACTTCCTGAAGAATGTGCACAGGCTCTGAACTCCTCATCTTTCACACAGAAAAGATAAGTGTTCACAGTGTTCACTGTGATGACGATCTTGGATTAATAAGGTGAGCAAGGATGTCGACATTTGCCCAAAGACGACACAAAAGGTCACCAAGCACATGAAAACATATTCCCCATCACTCGCCGCTGGGGAAATACAAGTCACACCACGAAGGGCTACGACCTCACACCCACCAAGGACATCTACGACCAAAACCAGAAGTGTTGGCCGGGATGCAGGGCAGTAGGGAAGCTCCTGCATCGCTAATGTGAACATAAGATGGCGCCGCTATCATGGGAACATGTGGCAGCTCCTCAAAAAGTTAACCTTAAAGCGATCTAGCAATCGCACTTCTAGATGTGCCACAAGAGACGCGCCTGCAGCAACGTTCCCAGCAGCACAGGGGACGCCAGCCAGCGCCCTCGCCGCTGAACAAAGTGACACACACGCAAGCAGCGAGTATTACTTAGCCATAAGAATGAAAGTCTGACACACGAAAAAAAAACCATTGTATTATTTTACTTCTACAAAGTGCAGAGAACAGCCAAGTGCAGAGAGACAGAAAAACAGAGGTTTCCCCCAGGGGCTGGGGAAGGACAATGGACTTCTATGTAACGTGTGTCACAGGCACAGGGCTTCTATGCAGGGTTACCAACACACTGGAAATGGACACGGTGATGGCTACACAATCTTGTGAACACACTTAAGAATGTGTAGGGCATCTGGGAGGCTCAGTCAGTTAAGCGTCTGGCTTCAGCTCAGGTCATGATCTCACGGTTCGTAGGTTTGAGCCTTGCATGGGGCTCTGTGCTGACAGCTCAGAGCCCGGAGCCTGCTTTGGATTCTGTGTCTCCCTCTCTCTGCTTCTCCTCCATTCATGCTGTTTCTGTCTCATAAACAAACATAAAAATTTTTTTTTAAATGTATAAATGGGAAATGTTACCGTATGTTATGTATGTATGTGTTCTGTACCAAAGTCAAAAAAAAATTATTTCAAAGACAAGTTAGTCACGCAGAACACTGGATGTTTCTCTTTCACAGCCTAAAACCTAGAGCAAATTCTCCTAAATATTCTCTTGAATCTCATTTTCAATTCTATCTCCCAAGAACTGCAACCAACCTCATCTCGAAGGAAGTTCAGCAGTGAGCCTGCAAACAAGGAAAACTGAAAGAGAAGCAAGATCTCTCTGCAACTCAGCAGACTCTCAGATCCACGGACGGTGGGCAGAGGAGGGCTCTGACAGCCGCACACGAGCGTGGCAGCCAAGAAAGGAGCAGGGGCTCCTCCGGAGGCCACACGCGGAGGGCAGACGGACCAGCCTGGCCGGCAGTCAGCTAGGAGGTAACTCCTCTCAGGGAAAGGTTCCCTGGTTCATCTCACGGCAACAAGCATAATTTAAGCGACTCTGAAAATAGTGGGTTTGGCACAAGTCAAAGTAGAACGTCAAAGTGTGCAGGGTGAAGGGCTGGGTGCGCGGGTGGTACTACCTCCCCACACAATCATCAAATCCACAGACACGCCTCCCAAGTGGAATCCCAAACCATTAGGAGTGGCAATGTAAAGCCTCCATGTGGACTGAAAAATGTTTCACACTTTCATCAAGGTAAAGAAAATGAAATTCTACACCATGATTACAATCCCATAAAACAAAACAGAGTTTGTATAAATGTGTTTCCATAAGGAAATATATATCAAAAAAAAAAAGATTTGCATGTGTAAGAATTTTTCACCCTTTAAAGGTTCTTTGTAAGGAGCCCAGCCAGCCCAATGCGTAGGGTTCAAGTTTAAGGATGGGTGTAGAGATTACTTAAAAGTAAAATCTTTCTGGGGGCGCCTGGGTGGCTTAGTCGGTTGAGCGTCCGACTTTCGCTTAGGTCATGATCTCGCGGTTCGTGGGTTCGAGCCCCGCGTCGGGCTCTGTGCTGACTGCCAGCTCAGAGCCTGGAGCCTGTTTCAGTCTGTGACTCCCTCTCTCTCTGACCCTCCCCTGCTCACGCTGTCTCTCTCTCTCTGCTAGAAATAAATAAAAAATTAAAAAAAAAAAAAAAAAGTAAAATCTTTCTGGGGCACCTGGGTGGCTCAGTTGGTTAAGCATCTGACTTCAGCTCAGGTCGTGATCTCGTGGTCCATGAATTCAAACTTCACATCAGGCTCTGTGCTGACAGCTCAGAGCCTGGAGCCGCTTCATATTCTGGGTCTCCCTCTCTCTCTGCCCCTCCCCCACTCGCAGTGTCTGTCTCTCTCTCTTTTTCTCTCTCTCTCTCAAAAATAAACATAGATTTTTTAAAATAATAAAATAAAATCTTTCTAAAAAAAATAAACAGGGGTTCCTGGGTGCCTCAGTTGGCTAAGTGTCCAACTCTTGATCTCAGCTCAAGGTCATGATCTCAGTGTTAAGATCGAACCCCGCATCAGGCTCTGTGCTGACAGTGTGGAGGCTGCTTGGAATTCTCTCTCTACTCTCTGCCCCTCCTCTGCTAGCTCTCTCTCAAAATAAACATTTATAAATAAATACATACATGCACACATAAATGTTCTATCAACATTCTTAATCCTGTGAAATAAAAACATCTAAGGATTAGAGCGTGTATCGGGCCAGTCTCCAAGCAGGCCTCGCACAGCTGCGGACGCCGGGGGAGCCCCTACTCTCTGGGGAACGCCATCTCAAGGGAGGAAGAGAGTAGGATCAAACTACCGATAACCAAAAGCATCATCCACCTCAGGCTTCCCTTCAGAACTAAAGCGACCCGTCATCAGATTCTACCTCCACAAAGTGCCATGAAAGGGAAGCGAGCACTAACCCATCATTTCAAAGCTGCCAAATGCTGGCGGACAGGACTTCAGTTGGCTGAAGACCAAAGCGTCCGAGACGTCCTGTCTGACACACACGAGACGAGACACTAGAGCAACACTGCCAAGCTCTGCGGAAGCACAGGAGCACAGCATGTGCACTGCACTCTCCTCGGCAAGCGGCCGCAGGCGAGCTGGACCTCCACGGCCCTCTCTCCTCACTCTCCTGGGTATCCAGCCAGAGAAGGTACCTGCAGGGACAGCCGCGGGTCCCCGCACAGGACCACCACGCTGTTGAACCATCCCCCGGAAACGTGCATTCTCTCAGTCACACACTCAGTCCATCGGTCCCTGAGCACCAGCCCAGGGCCAAGCCCTCACACAGGTGACAGGTAGTTCCGACTAAGGGACCCCGGCGCCGGTCTCAGGACAAGAGCTGGGAAGAAAATAAACTTCGCGTTTTACACGACTGCCAACAGTCTCCCCAGGTCTTGCCCCCCTTCCATGCCCGGGACAGACGCAGGACACAGGACACCGTCCCTCCACACAGTTCCCGCCCGGCCTTGCACGCACCCCCCCACCCCCCACGCCGTCGAGCCACCGGGCCAGCTGTCCTCGATGGCGAGTCTGGTCTCTGACACCCCTCCTGAGACATAAACCCACCTCTGCTCCCCGGCCGCACACGCAGGGGCCCTGGCCTTCTCACCAGCCCCTCCTCTCCCCCAGGCAGGCTGTCGGCTCAGCCGAGTCCATCTCCCTGGACACACCGGGCCCTTCTCTTGTCCTGCAGCCCCTTCAAATTCAGGCTCCGAGAAGCAGCTCATCCAGGAAGGTGGAAGGCGGATGCTGACCGCTGGCTGGGGACGGTCCCAGCCACCCGCGCTCAGGCCACACGGCAGCCACACGCCTTTAACGCACTGCCGTGGGGAGCGGCGTCCCTCCCGGCGCCACAGCACTGCGTCCTGCCCGCAGCGGGCACGTGGGCAGCTTACGGAAACTTGCATCTCAAAAACGTAATAAAAGCTACAGAGCAACACACAGAGACACACCAGGCAATCCACCAGAGTGCCACCAAGAGCAGTGACAATGTCCTGTTCACACGGGTCCCATCTTCTGCCACCTGGGCAAGGCCGACAGATGTATCTTTACCAGGGAGCCGTCTGGTCCTGTCCCAGGACGAGACGCAATACAGTGTCTGACAATACAGACAAACGCTATCAACAGGTAGTGAGATCATGGGTAACTGATTTGTGGGGCAGGGCGTTTTGCCCATTTCTCTGATTTCCCCGCTTGACTGAACCTCCACCCTTTGTGCAATAAAAATACAATTTTTATCTGTTCTTAAGTGGGAAGCTGACAAACGTGGAATACGGACATTGCTGGTGAGGCGCTGGTGAGAACGGTATCTGAAGAGCAGTAAGGTAGTATTTATTTTGAAAGTTTATTTATTTATTTTGAGAGAAAGAGAGCATGCGTGAGCAGGGAAAAGGCAGGGAGAATCCCAAGCAGGCTCTGCTCTGTCAGCGTGGAGCTGGACACGGGGCTCGATCTCAAAAACCGTGAGCTGTAAACCAAGAGCTGGACGTATAACTGACGGAGCCACCAGGCGCCCGGAGAGAAGAAGAAGATCGTACTGAAAAGGGCACATCGAATACATCTCTGTGATGGTTCCAGTATCGTATGGCTACCCCAAATGTGACACCAAGTGGGTCTCATAACCCTCATGGGACCCTTAAACCCGGTGGCAACGCCATTCAGAAACCCTGACGCGAGGTGTACAGTGGGCACACAGGACCCATGTACCACACCGAGCACTGCTCAAACGCAGAGGACTGAGTTGTAGGGCTGGTTTTTTCAGTTCTTACCTATTACGTGAGATTTTCCAGACAGATAAACTGAACCCAAACGTGCCCATCTTTTGTAGAAACACAGGTTGATATAAACCTATACTTATTTCATAACCTTTCAAACCAATGGTACTCTTAGGCTCCCAGAAAGCCCTGAAATCAGTTATTTTCAGATGACTCTGGATATGTCCTTGCAGTTCCGAGATCAAAGATGCGATCTCTCTTACTCGTTGATCAACAAACAACATGGGGTCCTGAGTGCAGGCACCCCCCCAGTTTCTTTTGTCATGAAATGCTAGAACTTATAACAAACTGAAAACATTCCAAATCCTCGCTTCTAATACAGACTCAGAGTTAAATCAGTACACTTGGAAAACTCACAAGGATGCTTTTAAGCTTTTTATTCTTCTAAAGCTTTATTTTACCGTAATTCCACAATACTCAAAATGACTTCTAAAACCTAAATAGTTTTCCTTCTCTCTCTTCATGACTATTACTCTCATTTTTTTTACTTAAAATATCAATTTTAAAGCCCATGCTGTGACTGGCAGAGAAACTAACATTAAAAATAAACACAAGATTATAATATTTTTAATACCTATTGAGTCATTTTTAGAATAATTCTTTGGTAGAATAAAAGGATGATGGGGAAAAAAGACCTCCCCCAAACACTGAAAGGAAAAATACACTAGCACCACCAGGGACCTGCCTCTTTCCAAGTACTCTTCAAAGCCCTTCCCAGGAGCAGAGACTCCGCACTGATCTAGACCCCGTCTAGCCTCCCGTCCATCAGGGCCCCAGTCACTTGGTCTCTGTGAACCCGAGTTCCCTCATTTGTAAACAGGAGTACCGCCATCTTCCTTTTGTACCAAAGAGGGTGTGGCTCATTTCCTTTAGGACTAGATTCATTTCAGCAAGTGAATTTAAATAATTTCAAAAGGTAGGGGGCGACTGGGTGCCTCAGTCAGTTCAGCGTCGGACTTCGCTCAGGTCATGATCTCGGCGGTTCGCGAGTTCAAGCCCCACAATGGGCTCTGTGCTGACAGCTCAGAGCCTGGAGCCTGCTTCACATTCTGTGTCTCCCTCTCTCTCTCTCTGTCCCTCCCCTGCTCACATCCTGTCTGCCTCTCAAAAATAAACAAACATTAAAAAAAGTTTAAAAAAAAATAATTTCAAAAGGTAAGAGACCTAGAAAAATCATTTATTAACCTTCATACCCAGTGAGGGGCTGGGACTGATGACCCTGATATCAATAGTCAGATGCTTAACTCACTGGGCCACCCAGGTCCCCAAACCTCCATACTCCTAATGTGAGGAAACAATATATTTTTTTCCCTTCAAAATAAACGTATTCACCAAATTTTGATCTTTGTGCACACAGGTTATTTTCCTACCATACTACTTGAAGAGCAAACCTAAACTCTCAAGCAGTTATTATACAAAGATTATCTGTATGAGTGGTTTACAATACTATTTTTTCTTTAAATTTTTAATGCTTATTTTTGAGTGAGAAAGAGACAGAAAAATCACAAGTGGGGGGAGGGGCAGAGAGAGAGGAAGACACAGAATCGGAAGCAGGCTCCAGGCTCTGAGCTGTCAGCATAGAGCCCAATGTGGGGCTCAAACTTGTAACCTCGAGATCATGACCTGAGCCGAAGTTGGACACTTAACCAACTGAGACTTCCCAGGCAACCCTAGAATTAAATACTATTAAAGGTGAATTTCCGGGGAGCCTGGGTGGCTTAGTCGGTTGAGCGTCCGACTTTCGCTTAGGTCATGATCTCGCGGTTCATGGGTTCGAGCCCCGCGTCGGGCTGTGTGCTGACTGCCAGCTCGGAGCCTGGAGCCTGTTTCAGTCTGTGACTGCCTCTCTCTCTGACCCTCCCCTGCTCACGCTGTCTCTCTCTCTCTCCTAGAAATAAATAAAACATTAAAAAAAAAATTTAAAGGTGGATTTCCTTATTCTAATTTACAGTCTTTCTTTTAAATTAAGTTTTTTACTTTAATTCCAGTGTGGTTAACATACAGTATATTAGGTTCAGGTGTGCACACAGTGACTGAACACTTGCACACATCACCCGGTGCTCATCACAGCAAGCGCCCCCCTTCATCCCCACCCCCCAGCCACCTCCCCTCTGGAGACCATCAGCGTGATCTCTGTAGTTAAGAGTCTGTTGGGGCGCCTGGGTGGCTCAGTTGGTTAAGTGTCTGACTCCTGATTTCAGCTCAGGTCATGATCCCAGAGTCATGGGATCAAGCCCCACATTAGGCTCTGTGCTGAGTGTGGAACCTGCTTGGGATCCTCTCTCTCCCTTTCACTCTCGTTCTCTCCCTAAGAAAACAAAACATCTGTTTCTTGGTTTGTCTCTTCTTTTCCCCTTTGTTCCCTAAATTCCACATAGGAGTGAAATCATACAATATTTGTCTTTCTCTGACTTACTTCACTTAGCTTAATATTCTCTAGTTCCATCCAGTCATTTGCAATGGCAAGATTTCATTCTTTTTGGTGGTCAAGTAATGTTTCATTGTATAGAATGAAACATCTTCCTTACCCATTCATCAGTAGATGGACACTGGGGTTCTTTCCCTAGTGTGGCTATTGTTTTTGGGGTTTTTTTTTTTTTAGTTTTTTTAATGTTTTATTTATTTCTAGGAGAAAGAGAGAGAGACAGCGTGAGCAGGGGAGGGTCAGAGAGAGGAGGAGTCACAGACTCTGAAACAGGCTCCAGGCTCCGAGCTGACAGTCAGCACAGAGCCGACGTGGGGCTCGAACTCATGAACCGTGAGATCATGACCTAAGCGAAAGTCGGACGCTTAACCGACTAAGCCACCCAGGCGCCCCCCGAGTGTGGCTATTGTTGATAGCACTGCTAAAGCACTGGGTGCATTTATCTTTTCAAATTACTGTTTTCATATTCTTGGGGTAAATTCCAAGTAGTGCAGTTGCTGGACAGATTTCCATTTTTAACTTCTTGAGGAACCTCCATATTTTATCCACAGTGACTTCACCAGTCGGCATTCCCAGCAACAGTGCACAAGGTTTCCCCTTTCTCCACATCCTCGTCAACACTTGCTATTTCTTGTAGTAAAGTATTTTATCTCTTTACAGTGTCAAGAGAGGGACTAAAATTCGTATCTAGGGAGGATGACTGGGAGCACCCTTGTATTACAGCACCGATCCTCACAAAGCCGGGGTAAGGGTTACATAAGAAATGCAACTTAAAGCACATAGTGCGATGCCTGGCTAAATGTCCGTTTATATTTTATTATGGACAATAACGTCTAGAAGCATGGACTTGGGTGCCAGACTGACAGAGCTGGAGTCCTGGGTATGTCGCCTGTTAGCTGTGTTATCTTGGTTGAACTATGCCTTACTTTCCTCATCAAGAAAATGGGGAAGGGCGTCTGGGTGGCTCAGTCTGTTGAGGGTCCGACTTCAGCTCAGGTCATGATCTCAAAGCCCCGTTTCAAGGCTCTATGCTAACAGCTCAGAACCTGGAGCCTGCTTCTGAATCTGACTCCTCTCTGCACCTCCCCTGCTCACACTCTGTCTCTCTTCCAAAAATAAACAAACATTTAAGAAAATAATAAAGAAAAGAAAATGGGGAGAACAGAGCTGCTGTGAGGATTCACTGAGTTACTCCACAGAAAGGACTTAAAGCAGTGCCCATAATAAACACTCAACAAATGGTTGTTATTATTGTGGATCAACTTTAGAACAAATCATCCCCTTAAAATTTACCCAAATACAGGAAAAGCCAAATGAAGCGTGTCAATTCCATTCAACAACATGTGAGCATAAACTAGGAGGTACTGAGCACCATGGAACGTTGCCTGTCTGCATTGCATTGGGTACTGGAACACGGGGACCTCATTTCACACAAACTAACAGGTCACAAACTGTAAGAAGTACTTGAACTTCAGAGGTTCACATATGGAAAAATACACATGCTAAAATCGAAGAAATGCTACAGAAATAAAAATGAGTGCAGTTAATGCTACCGAATTCGAAAAAGGAGGTTCCAATCTGGTCGGTAAGGGCTACGGAAAACTGGTGCCCGCCTCTGCTGGGGAGACGGAGGGGTGAGCAGTGGAGGGAACATGCCGCGCGAAGTCACACGCACATGCGCCCTGGTGCTGCACGCTGGGGGCGGCGAGGCCAGAAAGGAGGCCGGGGCCAGGCTGCGGGCCCCGTCTCTAGGCGAGCGGCCACGCTGACATGTACGAGAACATTACTTACGGGTCTTACTGCTTTAATGAAGCGCATTAGTTCCTTGATATAACGGACTCGACTCGGCCAACCTAACCAAATTTCTGTAAGTGCCCTGTGTGACCACCTGGTCAGGGAGGAGCTTCTCTTCTAGGTCACTCTGGTGGGCCACTGACTCTGCAACCACTCTGTCCTGAAAGACCCCCAAGATATTCAGGCACCAAAACACTGCCAATTTTGAAAAGCGTCAAGAACAAAACAAGTAAGGAGTAGAAAAGGGAGGAAAACAGAAGGCAGCCTGGAGCAGAGACCGAGAATCCCGAATTTCTGAGGCGTTACTCACCTTGTCCATCAAATGCACACCTGGGAGGCTGTGTCTTGACTGTCAACACTTCAAACTAAGAGGTTCAAATTTTTGGTCAGGTTTTCATCCCTCACAGACAAACCCACTTCTTGACGCTTCCCAGTAACCTTTCTGTACTGTTTTCCCAGTTCAATACTATGGTCTCTAGGGCTTAAGTTCCCAAGGATGAAAAGACTTACATGGTATAAGGACTACACGTTTCTTTTCAAACGGTTACAGATCACATAAAAACAGACACTTCTTTCCGCATCTGAAGGCACCTTCTATGGGGGGAGGACAGGGGTGGGTCTCAGGTACGGGCTGCGCTGGCACTGGTCCTCTGGAATTCTTCCTGAACTCTGCACATGCAGTCTCTCCTCCCTACAAACACACAGTTGCTTGTCCACTCAAAAGTCATACAAAACCAGCCAGTGTGTCTGGAAATCTGACCAATTACTGGAGGACATTGTAAGCACAGATTCAAACTCCCATCGCTAGGCAGAGTGCTTCTATTCTTAGGCAATAGTAGGCTTTGGTTCCGCTGGCAACACTCGTGGACCAAGAGGCCACAGCCTCGCATCTCCCACAAGAACCCCAGTTCACACCCCATGCTGGCCCTCCTGTGGAGTAACTGAAGAGGCATTCAATGACAGTCTCATCAAAAACAAGTATCCAGCAAAACTGCAAGCCTCAAAATACAATGGAAGTAGACTGGACATACTAATTCCTTTTTTAAACAAAACCCTTAGAAATAGGGCTTAGAAATAGGACAAGACAGAGAGAGAGAAAGAGAGAGAGCAAATGCGTGCGTGCAGGTTTCAGCCAAAGGGAGAGCCAAAGAGTAGAGCAACATGCCTAATAGATTTTATTAAAAGTAAGCTTCTGATATCTAAATATTTCCATTAAATAATTCAGCTTCACACTAGGATGGTGGGCTAAAAATATAGGAGAAACTTCTACAGAAACAAGAGGCCGTATCAAGAGACTTCATGGAGACCATCCACGGCACACAACTCAGACCGGGCGGCACCAAGTGATTAACAGCTCTTTACAAAAATAGATGAAATCATGTTGCAACACACACGCTCTCATGTGAAACACTAGGCTGAATTCCTGAAAGCAGAAGCTTATTCTGTACTTTAAAAATAGGCATCCTAGTAAAATCAGTACACCTCATTTAAAATTCCTACAACAGGTGTCTTAAAGAATACCAGAGTTCCTAAAATGTCAACAGGTAAATTTCCTAAATGAAACTACACTGTGCTTAAAATTAAGCAATAAAATACTGTCCTCCTGCGGAAATAACTAAGCCCTAAGATCATGATAAAACTGTACAACTTGAACTGATTTTGGGCAGAGCTGGGGAAAAGAATCATCTGTGTGGCAGTATAAATAAACTTTTATAATGCCATGAATTTTCAGTTTTCATTTTAAATGGGCTCATCTGCTATCATTGTTTTCAGTGTTCCAATGGCCTTAGTTACGACTCTCGATCACAGGTCTGGAGCCAGGAGGTGCCCATGTGGCCATGTGCCCCTTCACGGGGACAGGCGCCACGAGCGCTGGGGTGCCCTCCGCCGCACACCTACCAACCGACAAGCGTGCTCAGTCGTTGCTCGTCTTTACGATGAAAGCCACTTTATCTTAATCATTCCTGCTGCTTAACATTCTCAGAAGCAGGAAATTCCATCTAGGACAGATCCACTGGGGAAGCCATCATAAATGGCGTAACATGAATTTGCTGCTGTTTTCAGTTATTTAGAAGAGTGGGCAACACGAGCCTAAAGGAAACCCTTATCAAATTCTAATCCAACATATAAGCACTGACAAGTAACTTATTTGACAAAAACACTGATTTTCAGATAAAGCGAGAGGTCTATGTGACCTCATCCCTCAGTGCCTGATCCGTGACCTGCTCTTCGCAGTCAACAAAGTCAGGGAATGACGGAGAACATACATGCTCCTCCACAGTTTGTGGAGTACTCTCACACATGTTATCACAAATACATATGAAACAAGAGGAAGGGCTAACTTCCACCTGTGTAAAATGAAAAGTCACCCATTTCAGAGTGATGTGTGTGTTTAATAACATGAAAGAACATGTAAAGAACACTAAACCTAAAAGTTCTTTCCAGGGGCGCCTGGGTGGCTCAGTGAGCTGAGCATCTAACTCTTGGTTTCAGCTCAGGTCAACATCCCAAGGTTGTGGGATGGAGCCCTGCATCCCGCTCCATGCTAAGCATGGAGGCTGCTTGGGATTCTTTCTCTCTCTTTCTCTGCCTCCACACCTCCCCAACTCGCATGCTCTCGTCCTCTCTCCCTAAAAAAAAAAAAAAAAAGGAAAAAAAAGATTTCTTTTCAATTCATTCAACAACTGTTTGATAAGTAGATGTACACATTGCGATCACTCAGGAAGCTTTTGTATGTGTAGTAATTCATCCTTACTGGTGTCATTGCTTTTAAGGAACATGATAAAGAAACTGAAGCATCCTGGTGTGTGCTTAAAAGGCAGATTAAACATGGGCGCCTGGGTGGCTCAGTGGGTTAAGCACCTGACTTCAACTCAGGTCATGATCTCATGGTCTGTGGATTCAAACCCTGTGTCGGGCTCTGTGCTGACAGCATGGAGCCTGGAGCCTGCTTCAGATTCTGTGTCTCCCTCTCTCTCTCTGCTCCTCCCCTACTAGCGTCCCTCTCTCTCAAAAATAAGCATTTTTTTAAAAAGCAGATTAAACATCTCTTTTCCTTGAAAAAATACATATATATATTAAAGCGTCCTATTTTTGTTCAACAAGTTATTTATTAGTCCCCAAATGAGTACTCAATATTCAATGAGACTACATGAAACAGTGTGTACATTTATCCCTGTCTACAAAAATAATCTAATGTAGGATAAAAACAAAAACACTATGATCATAAGGAGACCGACCTAGATTTAACAGAAACAGTTCATGCAACAGAACGGCAGGCCAGGGTAGGTGAAGTCTGTGTTTCCTCACCACTTCAAGGAAGACCTCTCATCCCTAAAACCGGTAATACCTATGCCTTCAAGACTACACAGAGGATTAGATGAGCTAAGGCTCAGTAAGTGTTCTTGCTGAGGACTCACACAGAGAGTATTCGCAAAAGGGCTACTCTAACTTTGAAGCAGTAATAGCAGAGATAGTACTTAAACCAAATTTCATCACTCAAAAAGAAGTTTCTTTAAATGTTTCCCTTTCAAATCAAAACTTAATACAAATCAGTACCCTACTCAGAAAATACTAACATTCTTCAACACACTGGAATGAACAAAGTCCCTCAAGAACACCAGCAGTCTGTGTTCCTGCCTACAATGGGCGTAAAGAAACCCGACTAAGTTGCACTGAACAATCAAAACAATCCTAAATTAAAATGGACTCTGAAAGAAGAGAGCCCAAAAGCTACGGAAAACGTCTGGTACTGCTATGCTGCGGCTCCGACAACAATGAACAGCACTTCCCTCAGAAAGCTCTAGAAAGCCCTTTTCTAGCTTTAAGGGACGGCGACAGAACTCTCCCTTTCTGTCCTAGAAGATGCAGATGAAAAAGAACTGGAAGCTTAAATCTCTGATTTCTTTCTCTAGTATATTTTTTTTACAGTCCAACAGATAATAAACAAGTAGTGACATGTTAGTGATGGAAGCAGGATTTCTTTTTTTTTTTTTTACAAATAGTTTATTGTCAAGTGGGTTTCCATATAACACCCAGTGCTCATCCCCACAAGTGCCCTCCTCCATGCCCATCACCCCCCTTCCCCTCCCTCCCACCCCATCAGTCCTCAGTTTGTTCTCAGCATTCAAGAGTCTCTCATGGTTTGCCTCTCTCCCTTTCCCCCACCATTTCCCCCTTCTTCTCCCCCTTGTCCTCCGTTAAGTTCCTCCTAATCCTCCTATACGTGCAAACATATGATATTTGTCCTTCTCTGCCTGACTTATTTCGCTCAGCATAACACCCTCAAGGTCCATCCATGTTGCTACACATGGCCAGATTTCATTGTTTCTCATTGCCATGTAGTATTCCATGGTATAGATAAACCACATCTTCTTGATCCATTCATCCGTTGGTGGACACTTAGGCTCTTTCCATGTTTTAGCTATTGTGGAGAGTGCTGCTATGAACATTGGGGTCCATGTGCTCCTATGCATCAGCATTTCTGTATCCCTTGGGCCAATTCTTAGCAGTACTATTGCTGGGTCATAGGGGAGTTCTAGTGTTCATTTTTTGAGGAACCTCCACACTGTTTTCCAGAGGGGCTGCACCAGTTTACATTCCCACCAACAGTGGAGGAGGGTGCCTGTTTCTCCACAACCTCGCCAGTATCTAGAGTTCTCTGATTTGCTCATTTTAGCCACTCTGACCAGCGTGAGGTGGTATCTCAGTGTGGTTTTGATGTGTATTTCCCTGATGAGGAGGGATGCTGAGCATCATTTCATTTGTCTGTTGGCCGTCAGGATGTCCTCTTTGGAGAAGTGTCTGTTCATTATCTTCTGCCCATTTCAATGGGTTGTTTGTTTTTCAGGGGTGGAGTTTGGTGAGTTCCTTATATTTTGGATATTAACCCTTTATCTGATAATGTCATTTGCAACTATCTTTTCCCATTCCATCGGTTGCCTATTAGTTTTATGGATTGTTTCCTTTGCCGTGCAGAAGCTTTTAATTTTGATGAGGTCCCAATAGTTTATTTTTGCTCTTGATTCCCTTGGAAAGTAGGATTTCTTAAAATCCGTCTGCATTCTTACCAAAACTATACCCCAAAACTAATCATGGATTCTTTATCTAGAAAGGTCAGCCTTCTCTTAACTCCTTCATCCTCAAATATCAATTTTCCATCTTAATTTCTACTTAAATCCGTTAATGTCCGTGTTTAAGCTTTCGTATACTTTGCACTTTCCTCCACCGTTAAGAAAAACCTCTCCTCTAAACACATCTGTTTGTTGCCCATATTACTAAGTGTTTTTGCTGAGTGGTGGTGATTTACATATTATATACTCAGTATACTTTATGTCAAATGGAGAGCGTTGTAAATACAAAATCACATCAGAGCGTTGTAAATACAAAATCACATCAGGAAATACTTGGTATTTATCTTAAGACCTAAGAATTCACATGAATCTTCTCATTCATCTTCACAGAATGTGAAAGCTGGGCAACTTCTTACAAATCACCCGTTCCAGCCCACTAATTGTACAGGAGCTAACTGTACAGAGGAAGAGACCAAGGCTCCTGGAGTGGGTGACCCAACCGGCCGCCAGCCCATCACCGGGCCCTCCCTTGAGCGCCTGAGACAGAGCGCTGAACTAACAGGCTCTTGCCTGGCAATATCCGGGGACAGGGGCAGCAGGCAGGCAGGGAACAGAAGAAAGACGGGAAAGGTTTTTAAACCAGAAGGTACCAGAAGCATTCACAAATAGAGCGAAGTCGACAACAGGATTCAGGGTCAAGTACAAAGTAAAATCCCGTCCGGGGTCCCCAGCACAGCCTAGTGGGGCGCTCGCCCTGTCTGGGGGTCAACTAAGTAGCTGCTCCTGCCTTTTCTAACTGCCCCCACACACCTGCCTCCTCACAGAGAAGGGACCACGGGGCTCGCGATTCTTTTGTTCCTGGTGCTGGAGCCTCCAGAAGGCAGCCGAACAGAGGAAACGCACTGTTTCTGAAATGACTGGGAAAAACAGTTAAAAGCAATTCTCAGCACTGGGTGGTGGGCAGCTCGTGTGTGCTGGTGCTGTGCTCGCAGCGGGAGTGTGGTGAAGGCTGAGACACCCCACTCCCCGACATCCCACTCCCTGTGTGCCAGGCCTGCAGGGGTCTGGAAGAGGGGACTCTAAGGCCCACTTGGGGCCAGGGAAAATATGGAAGACCCTCTAGTGGAATGTGTACTTCATTTAAATAGGTCTTGAGAAGAGAAGTACATAGGTGACAAAATCCAAAAAGCAGCTCCCAAAAGTCACTATTGAGCTAAATATAGAAATGTCTAGGGGCGCCTGGGTGGCTTAGTCGGTGAAGCGTCCGACTTTCGCTTAGGTCATGATCTCGCGGTTCGTGGGTTCGGGCCCCGCGTCGGGCTCTGTGCTGACTGCCAGCTCAGAGCCTGGAGCCTGTTTCAGTCTGTGACTCCCTCTCTCTCTGACCCTCCCCTGCTCACACTGACTGTCTCTCTCTCTCTCTCTCCCAGAAATAAAAACATTAAAAAAATTTTTTTAAATATAGAAATGTCTAAAATCTCAGCTTAGGTTGAAAAATAAGAAATTTCTCTGAATTCTAATTGCCACAGTTCTGAAACTCACTGCTTCACACAACCTAACTATGAAACTCAAGAGGATTATTCAGAGATTAGGGTGCCATTTTTAACAGGCGTAATAATGTGGGGGACATCCTGTCATAACACTGTTCCCTTTTTTCCTTTTAGTGGTGTTGCTGACATGCATGGGTTGTTTTGCATAAGGGGAGACTTAGAGAGACCCTAAATTAGGAAATACTTATCTCTTATAATGTCCATGACTAGAAAACCATCTCAAATATCCTATGTAATTATAGCTACAAATGTCAACACTTTCAAAGAACTTGAATTCAAAACAGATTTCAATTCTTGTAACATAAATCCTGATTTTATCAATTGATGCTTTCTAGAAATTAAAATTACAGGTATTACGAAAATAAAAGTACAGGTATTACTTAAAATCCATTTTCTCCATCATTTAAAATTTTCCTGAAATTCAATCTAGAACACCAGAAAAATTTTTTTTATAAAATGGAGAATATCGCAGAACAATGCCTAAATTTTTTACCACATCAGACTACACTACAGAAAACCTACTAAGTTTTAAAAGTTTGACACCAAAGAGTGGAAAGGATGTAAAATTCATTTTTAGAAATGTCCTGAAGATAAAACTGCTATTAAACCGGAGCAGAATGAAGTTCCCTTGTCCTCACTTCATTACTGCTGTTATCTAATCAAATATAATTTTCAACAACATTCAATTAACCCAATTTCACACAGATGACAAAAAAACTATGAGCCTGTTTTGTTTTCTACCACCATTTAAAAAAAAAGCCCAAAAACTCTAGAGAAACGAACGAGGTTTTCACAGGTAAGCAGTGAAGTTCTGCACGCCCCCAAATGGAGCTGCTCTCCCACACCCAGCCTGCGGGGTAAGGGGCGGATGCGCGAGCCTCCACAGGCCGCTCCCAGCACCGCTCCCCGCGAGTCCTGCCTCCGCTAAAACTGTCCTAACTGTGCACAACTACCAGGGGACAGCTGGGGGTGGGGGGAGATCCCTCTATTCTTGGATGCCGAAGCTTCCTGAAAACCCCAAAACCAGCTTCTACGGCGCATCCGGCCTTGGGCTTAGCCGGACGGCAGTCCTGAGCCCTCCTGCGCGGGGCGGCGGTGAGTGCTGGCCTGTCATCACCGACCAGCTCAGCAACTCTGCCACGACGGCTTCAAATTGCAGGCCTGAGGAAATGCTCCAGAAATAGCTGCTCTTTTTCTTGTAAAGACTCATCATAGACCTAATACAACTCTACTACCAAAAATGGAGGGATCCCCATGGACCTTTTTCCTTTTTTTGTCCCAGCCCAGAGAACACGTAGGGATACCCTGCTAACCACATTACTCATTTTGGGAGCATGAATCACAGGGCTAAGATCTGATTCACTGTTTAAATTAAACTTTTAGATAACACGGATTTCAATGAGTTAAACCGTTTTTATAAGTACTTAGTTTCATGGAGAAGAAGAACAGCTATGTTTATAGGCCTTTCAAAGAAGAGATACAGCTGGGTTCTGAAATTAAACAGAACACCTTCATGAACTCCCAGGAGGCAGTGCTCCGCGAGGTGTTCATTCACAGGCTACCTGGAGCCTAGGCCAGTAGACCCCGTGGTCACAGAACACCGTCGGCGTCGTGACATCGCCGTGAGGACTCCCCTCCCCCGCTCCCTTACTTAGGTTTATCCATATTTACACACATACACGTGTGTAACTTGATGGTTCAGACAACTCGCCAGTCTGTAAATTAACAAAAATTCAACGAACAGCCTATTACTAAAGTCGGATCTATCAGCAATCATGGTAGAGAGCACATTCGGGTAGGGAAAGGAGGCAGCACTGTAACCTCACCGGGTTCACGGTGCCCTGAAGTCCTGGCTGCACTTCCTCTGGGGCAGTTCTCCGTGTCGGTTCGCACCGTAACTAAGAAATGAGACAGCTTTTTGATAAAATACAAGAGGCAAGTTTTAGAGAGTGAGAAATATTAGACTTAAATTGGAATTCAGTCTTGAACACAAATCCTGAAGTAGAACCAAAAAGCCCATGTTCTAACCCACTGGATGGTTTCGGAATAATTGCTGATCTGACATATCCCAAAAGGAAACAACTATCACTTTCTATTATTCACAAAAAATGAGATTTTATTTAACAGTATAAACTGTTGTCCAGTGAAATTATGTTCCACCCTGTTTGTTTTTTGGGTTTTTTGGGCCTCAGACGATCATTCACCCATCCTGCAGATCGTTTTTTAAAACGTCCGATCACATGCGGTGGACAGAGCTACGGCGCCTACCCGCAGCGCCTCCCTCGCAGCCGCCCCTCCCACACCCCGGCTCCAGCTGGCCTTGTTCTGTGCTTAGATGACAGCGGGCAGCAGGGCTGCACTATGGCAGCGGCCACTTTCACCTCGAGGTGGGGGGGGGAGGGTCCCACCAGCCTGGATGGAGAGCTCTGCGCCCACAGGAGGGCAGAGAGTCCGGCCAAGCACACACACGTCGGCAGGAAGCGCACCGCGCTGCCCCTGGGTCCTGGGCCTCACAGCCTCCGCGGCGGGGCAAGACCGCTCCCTCTTCCACCCCAGCAGCCTGGCCCCGCGTGTCACAGCGTGTCACACTGCGAGTGGCGGCCTCGTGGGGCACAGTCAGGGAGCCGCACCGCCCGCCCCATTCCAGCTCTTTCCACGTGAAGGGTGGTGAGCGCTGGTTTGGCGCAGAACTACAGCTAACGAGGTGAAGCCCCTGCGGTGCAGCCGCCTGAGCTTCGGCTGTGGCTCCGGCCATGACCCCCCCAGGTTGGTGGGTTCGAGGCCCGCATGTCAGCGCAGCCTCTGGGATCCTCTCCGCCCCTCCCCCGCTTGTGCACCCTTTCTCTCCCCCTCTCAAAGTACATGAACATTTAAAAAAAATAAATAAAACCCTAGAGTTTTAAAAAACAAAACTTAGCTTTCACAGTAACTTAAAATGATGATAGGCAGAATATTAGATTTATTTTTATAATTTATTTTAATAAAGCTGGTAAAGAAGCACTCGAATGTTTATTTGGTTGGTAACATAAAATAGATGAAACCATCTGATTCTGGTCTAAAATGAATTCTAAAGTTTAATTTAAAAAATTCTTGAGGCACCTGGGTAGCAGTGGGTGAGCATCCAACTCTTGAGCTCCAGCTCATGCAAGTCATGAGCTCACAATTTCATGAGTTTGAGCCCCACGATGGGCTCTGTGCTGACAGCCTGGAGCCCTTGGGATTCTCTATCTCTCTGCCCCTCCCCCAGCTCTCTCTCAAAATAAACTTAAAAAAATTGTTTTAATTCTTTAAATTTCTGAAAGCAAATGTCTGACTTACCGGCAGCTTCCCTATGCAACTTTATAAAGTAAAAAAAAATTGGGGGCACCTGGCTGGCTCAGTCAGAAGAACATGCAACTCTTCATCTCAGGGTTCAAGTTCGAGCTCCAGATGGGGTATAAAGATTACTTAAATTTAAAAAAAAAAGTAAGGGCGCCTGTGTGGCTCAGTCTGTTAAGCGTCTGACTTCGGCTCAGGTCAAGATCTCACAGTTCATGGGTTCAAGCCCCCGCGTTGGGCTCTGTGCTGACAGCCAGCTCAGAGCCTGGAGCCTGGAGCCTGTTTCAGATTCTGTGTCTCCCTCTCTCCGACCCTCCCCTGTTCACACTGTCTCTGTCAAAAATAAATAAAACATCAAAAAATTTTAAATTTAAAAAAATGTTTTAAAGTAAATAAAAAGTAAAAAATTATAATTTCTTACATCATACTTTACTATTAATTCTTTTAATGTTGCATATAAAATAATGTATGAAAAAGGTTTGTATTCACTTTGCACAATGCTAATACAGTTTACTGGGTAAACAATTTAACAGGAAGCTAAATTTAAACAATTTGAGAAAAATAAAAACTCGTTCAATTAGCATTTTCTCACAGTGTCAAAAAAAATAAAAATAATCTTAAAACAGACTGCAGCATCAAAATGAAGTTTCAAAATGCACACAAAATAGAAGTGTACTACAAAATGTTCACATAATGGGGAATCCTCACCTTTAAAGCATTTTTTTGTTCAAATAGTGAATAAATTCAAACCACTTTTAAAAAACTTTTTTTAATATTTTGTTTTTTTTAATTTTTTAAATGTTTTATTTCTAGGAGAGAGAGAGAGAGAGCGTGAGCAGGGGAGGGTCAGAGAGAGAGGGAGTCACAGACTGAAACAGGCTCCAGGCTCTGAGCTGGCAGTCAGCACAAAGCCCAACGCGGGGCTCGAACCCACGAACCGTGAGATCATGACCTAAGCGAAAGTCGGACGCTTAACCGACTAAGCCACCCAGGCACCCCAATATTTATTTATTTTGAAGGAGAGAACGTGAGCAGGGGAGGGGCAGAGAGAGAGGAAGAAAGAATCTGAAGCAGGCTCCAGGCTCTGAGCTGTCAGCACAGAGCCTCACATGGGGCTCGAACTCATGAGCCAGGAGATCATGACCTGAGCTGAAGTCGGAAGCTTAATTGACTGAGCCACACAGGTGCCCCTAAAACCAAGCCATTTAATGGTTTTTCAAGTGTTAGGATATTGGAACTGTTTTTGTTTTTTTAATGCCCAAAGTAGGAGTACAGATTTAACCAACATAAACAGGTTCATCTTGATGAGGGGAGAAGGGAGTGGTTTGTTTTTTTTTTAATGTTTATTTTTGAGACAGAGAGAGAGAGAGGGAGGGGCAGACAAAGAGGGAGACACAGAATCCGAAGCAGCTCCAGGCTCCAAGCTGTCAGCACAGAGCCGGACGCGGGGCTCGAACCCAAGATCTGTGAGACCATGACCTGAGCAGAAATGAGATGCTCACTTAACTGAATGAGTGCCCCAAGTGCCCCAGGAGGGGTCTTTGAAAGATGCAAATGTCATTGAAGAGAAGGGCAAACCCTTCAGCTGCTCCCAGAGACCCCGTGTGCAGCTCCGGGTGGGCACCGCCAAGCACACGCCAGGAGCGGAAAACACGAACTGCGTGAGCGCAGCGGGAGCGCCTCTTCAGGGCCTCGCCGCCTGTCACCTCCTCCTGGGCCCCCGAAGTAGTCTTCTCACTGCGGGTCCCTTGTGCAACAACACAATTTCATTTCCTCTTCCTTGAATTGTAAAGCAGTCAAATATTCATTGCCCATGGAACAAACTTAAAACAACCTGAAGTAGAACTATTATTCACTCATATCCAGAAAACATGCAGAGCTTTTTTTTTTTTTTAAGAGTCCTAGTTATTTGAGTTTAAGAACAACCTAAAACTTACAAAATTAACTTCAGAATACAGAAAGCAAATGCTCTGGCATCTTCGTACGATGGAGTTGAAAAATCAACAGTAATTATGCAGGGGCACAGACTCTGAAGTCCAGGTGCAATCTAAGTGATGTCACCTGTCAGCAAATACATCAAGAGCTACATCTGACTGCTGAACAAAGAGGCAAGATCGGCCCTCAGTGAGCCTACCAGTTAGCCTCAGCGGGGTCTCCAGGGAGACAGTTAGCAATGAAAGGGCAAACAGGATCACTTTCAAGAACGGGGAGACTTGAGACCCACCCTATCCCAACCCAGAGTCCCAACCTCAAAAACGATGCCTGCTACAAAAACCACTAGGCAGGTGTTTATGAAATCAAGAGACTTCTGAGCACATAAAGTGAACTCAAAGAAAATAACTAAGAATAGGCAGGGGAAAGAAAACTATCACCTACGCGAATGCACACGCCCTAACACACACCATCCAGAACCAAGTGGGTCTTTTCTGGGAAAACTCAGTTTGAGGAAGTGGAGGCAGTCAGGCCACTGAGAGACTAAGCTGTGCAAATTCCTACCTACAGCATGATGGACACTAACTGGAAGCTTCATTAGGTTTCTGTACGCAAAGGTGGTGCTCTGTCTTCAGACACAGGGGGCGCTGCTGTTAATTTTACACATTACTGTCTAGTAACAGTGTTTATTTTGTCCCCCATAGGAAGAGATCTGAACCAGTCCTAACAGGAACGTCTGCACACCCTCTAGCTGGGAGGGGTTAAAAGCGATCTTGTTACATCATCTGGAGCCCATTCAAACTGCACGATTTCGGAAACATAACCTGTATCGGCCTGAACATGTGTAGAGGAAAAACAGAAACATCTGTATTTTGGCCAACTCTTCCCCAGAGGTTGTTTTTTTTTTAACTGTAAAAAAAAGTCATGCAGGGGAGTTCAGTAAACTTTATCTGTAACCCCCACCACTGCTAAGCATTCCTTTCTGGCAGTTATCAGACATCTCCATTATCTAGCGCATTTCTCACCTTAGCATGTGGCTGTTTTTCATACACTTCCTCAGCCTACATATTTAACTAACATGTAATGATTCTGTTCCGTTCTTCTGTACTATTCAACATCTTACTACCTTTTCTACCCAGAACTGCCCACTATTTTGGTATCATACAACACTCTTCTCTGGTGTCTAGAGGGCTCTGGCCTGCTTTTGCACTGGTCATTTATGATTTTCTGTAGTTTTATTAAAAATAACTAAAATTTAGGGGCGCCTGGGTGGCATAGTCGGTTAAGCGTCCGACTTTCGCTTAGGTCATGATCTCGCGGTTCGTGGGTTCGAGCCCCGCGTCGGGCTCTGTGCTGACTGCCAGCTCAGAGCCTGGAGCCTGTTTCAGTCTGTGGCTCCCTCTCTCTCTGACCCTCCCCTGCTCACGCTCTCTCTCTCTCTCCTAGAAATAAATAAAACATAAAAAAAAATTAAAAAAAATAAAAATAAAAATAACTAAAATTTAAAAAGGGACACGTGGGTGGCACAGTCAGCTGACTGTCCAACTTCGGCTCAAGGCAGGCCCTCACAGTCTGTGGGTCTGAGCCCCGCAGCGGGCTCTGTGCTGACAGGGCAGAGCCTCTTTTGGGTTCTGTGTCGCCCTCTCTCTCTGCCCCTTCCCACTGTGCACATGTGCTGCTAAGATAAACACACACGTCAAAAAAAGATTTTATGTGGTTTTTAAAAAAAGTTTGCTTTCTCTTTTTCCACTGAAGACTTCTATGTGTAATCCAGACAGAGGCTGCTGAAAGGCCACCAACACCTCAGACACTACTGTGGGTGAATCCATTTAAAACCAAACCTGGGTTTTCATGAAACTGTAACTACTCACATCCCCACGACTGTGTCACAGACAGGAAGTACTGCATGTTGTTCAAGGACACGTACAATGGCCTACTGAAGAATGAGCACTTAGGCAAAGCAAACACCCCAACTTCCTCAAAGCCAAGTTACATACGTCTGGGGTTAAGCTACAGAAGTACCCCGAGAACGTCTCATCAATTTAGATACAAATAGTCCCTTCGTCTTCTCACCGTCTACACTGCGGCAAACCAGGCGCGTCCCCACTGTCACCGTGTCTCTGTCCCCACACACTATTTCAGAATCCAAGCCCCTGAACAAAATTCACACAATGCCCAACGCCAACTCTGCTGTCAAAGTATACAGTTTCGCCTTGAGGAAAATCTAACACGCTAAGACGTAAACTAGCAAAACCATCATTAAGGGAGACAAACTTAAGTGATCACTTGCCTAGTAAAAGCATTTAATTATTCATTAAAAAGTGATCCTGCAATATTGAGGTCAAATCATATGAAACTGACTGGTCTGGGCTTAGAAATCTGGCACCTTTACAGAGTTGACTTAAGAATTACAAACTGGAGAGGCGCCTGGGTGGCTTAGTCGGTTAAGCGTCCGACTTTCGCTTAGGTCATGATCTCGCAGTTCGTAGGTTCAAGCCCCGTGTCGGGCTCTGTGCTGACTGCCAGCTCAGAGCCTGGAGCCTGTTTCAGTCTGTGACTCCCTCTCTCTCTGACCCTCCCCTGCTCACACTGTCTCTCTCTCTCCTAGAAATAAATTAAAAAAAAAAAAAAATTAAAAAAAAAAGAAAAAAAGAATCACAAACTGGATTACAAAGATTCACTTTACATACAACTTTCTATTTTTTATTATGCACGTGCAAGCATGAATCGCAGAGGGGCAGCGATAGGGAGAGAGAATCCCAAGCAGGCTCTGCACTGTCAGCACAGAGCCTGACACGGGGCTCGACGCCATGAACCATGAGATTACGACCGGAGCCGAAATCAAGAGTCTGACACTTAACCAAATGAGTCACCCAAGCGCCGCCACATCAAACTTTTCAGCAGCCCAGCCAGGAGGGGAGGAAGCCCCATGAGCCCCAAGCCACCCTGCCCTCCAACACTGGTGGCGGCTGGGGCGGCCCGGCGTGGCACATGGTCACCTGTATGCAGGGGAGGGGCTGGCAGGTGTTCATCTGGAGAAACCGGCCACCACATGAGAACCTAACTAGGTCCGGACAGGCAGGCCTGCCTGGTCCAGCTCTCTCACTCTACGGTGAAGCCCGCTTAAGGAGTAAATGCAGCAACAAAAATTAAAAAAAAAAAAAAAAATCCAACCATTCTGACAAAAAAGACAAAAAAAAAAAAAAGAAAGGAGAAAGAAAGAAAGAAAAACCACACCCACCATAAAATCCTCAGAGAGAGCCATGTCCTTACAAACAACAAAGGAACAATGAGCGCCAAGAAAGAATCCCTGGAAATTAGGAATGATAAACAGCTTTTTGGGAAAAGACAAAACAGTGATTAAAAAATTAAAAGTAAACAAAAGGAATCCTCCAGAGGCTTGTAATAAGACAGACAAGACAATTCAAGACAAGACAATTAAAGAGTTATTTTGATTAGCAGGAATTCCAAAAAAAGAAAACAGACTGAGTGGAAGAGGTTATCCAAGAACTAACAAAAGAAAGTTTTCCCAGGACCAGAGGGCAGTTCGGACAATTCACCACACGTCTTTCCGGGGCGCGTTCACACTGGAGACTGACTTTCCAAGCCATGAACTCTTTATGGTGAATATAAAAAGGTACATACCAAGGCATATCTTGAAATTTAAGATCCCCACCCCCCCCCCGAAAGATAAAGATAAAAATACTAAAATCCCTGCATTGGGCTCTGCACTGAGCATGGTTATTAAGATTCTCCATTCTCTCTCTCTCCTCCCCGCCCCCACCCCCAGCTCTCATTCTCTCTCTCTCTAAAATTAAAACAAAACAAACCAAAAACCACCATTGAAATCCCCAAAGGAGCCAAGATGGATTCAACTGCTTAGTAAGAAACCAGCAGCTAAAATCAAATGGAGCACGGCCTTCAAAACTCTGAGAGAAAATATCTTCCCTACAACCTAACTGCTCATCAAATGTCGATGGAAACATTTTTAGACATAAAGAATCTCAGTGCAGTTATCTACCATGCACCTCTTTTCTCAGGCAACTCCTAAAGGACGAGCCAGTTCTAGGAGTGAGCAGACCACGGAAAGCCGGAAAGAGAGACTCCAACCGTGAAGTGCAACGTGGGGGCCTCAGGACAGCGTGGGGCAGCCAGGGCAGGGCACACAGGACTCAGGGCTGATTCCAAGGGGGCAAAACACCAACAGAAACACTGAGGAAAAACCCAGGCAATTAACAATTCCAAGAAAATATCAAAGATATTTAGAAACTCACACACAGCCCTAAGGAGTCTTAAGGAAAAAGTTACACAGGGGCACCTGGGTGGCTAAGACGGCTGGGTATCTGACCTGGTTCTGCTCATGACCTCGTGGTGTTTGAGTGTGAGCCCCGTGTCGGGGTCCATGCTGACAGCTCAGAGCCTGGAGCCTGCTTCGGATTCTCTGTCTCCCTCTCTCTCAAAAATAAACAAATATTTTTAAAAAACTGTGTTTTAAGAAAAAGAAAAAAGTTACACAAATACTAGAAGGATTAAGGAAAGAATTTTAGGGAATGCAGAAAATTTAACAACAGCAGTGCAGCACATGTTTTAAGTAAGGAATTTTCTTATGTATGTGAGGAGGGGTGAGATCTTCAAGGAGCTCCAAGTGTTTGCCCCTGGAGAATGCAAGCCAGGGATAAAGAAAAGTGGGCCGAGGCGCCTGTGAGGCTAAGTCGGTTGAGCGTCCCACTCTTGATTTCAGCTTAGGTCATGATCTCATGGTTTGTGGGTGTGAGCCCCATGTTAGGTTCTGAGCTGACTGTGTGGAGCCTGCCTGGGATTCTCTCTCTCCTTCTTTCTCTCTGCCCCTTCCCCACTTGAGCTGTCTCTGTCAAAAATAAATACTTTAAAAAAGAAGAAGAAGAAGAATGGGCCAGAAATGGCTTCTTTTCTTTATAAACCTTACAATACTAAGAGATTTTCTAATTCTTGGTATATGTTACTCCACTAAAAATTAAATATCAGGGGCACCTGGGTGGCTCAGTCAATTGAGCCTCCGACTTCGGCTCAGGTCATGATCTCACAGTTCATGGGTTCAAGCCCCGCGTCGGCGTCTGTGCTGACAGCTCAGAGCCTGGAGCCTGTTTCAGATTCTGTGACTCCCTCTCTTTCTGACCTTCCCTTGCTCACGCTGTCTCTCTCTCTCTCTCTCTCTCTCAGAAATAAACAAAACATTAAAAAAATATATTAAATTAAATAAAAATTAAATATCAAAATATGTATTTATATATGAGGCTATGAAAATGAGATTCTTCAAGTCTCTCTCCTTAGCAGAATCTAAAAGTTTCTGCCCCTACTTTCTCCTTTCCTGAATTTTCCAATTCCTTTTTTTTTTAAATATTTTTTAAATTTATTTCTAGGAGAGAGAGAGAAACAGCGTGAGCAGGGGAGGGTCAGAGACTGAAACAGGCTCCAGGCTCTGAGCTGGCAGTCAGCACAGAGCCCGACGCGGGGCCCGAACCCACGAACAGCGAGATCACGACCTAAGCGAAAGTCGGACGCTTAACCGACTAAGCCACCCAGGCGCCCCTGAATTTTCCAATTCTAATGAACATGCGTTACTTTGAAAACAACAACAAAAAAATACCTTACTAAAAATCCACAAAATCAGATGCGAGGAAGACAGTTTTATAAATATAAAAGGAAACCCCACAGTCGTGCTGGGAGAGGGAGGGCCCCAAGTCCCTCCCTCCTGGGTAGCAGGGTTTAGTTGAGCTCATCCCCAGGAGCACCCCCCCATCACAGGCACTTCAGCACATGTGACAAGGTACATTCCAAACAACTCTGTGGTCCACACTCGGTTCTCTGAGAGTCCGTGGGAGCACTCTGAGTGAAGAAAGCCATCTTTACTCCGAACCCCAAACCTAATGGTCTATGTCAAAAAGCACATCTCTTAGGGGCGCCTGGGTGGCTTAGTCGGTTAAGCGTCCGACTTTCACTCGGGTCATGATCTCGCGGTTTGTGGGTTCAAGCCCCGTGTCGGGCTCTGTGCTGACTGCCAGCTCAGAGCCTGGAGCCTGTTTCAGTCTGTGACTCCCTCTCTCTCTGACCCTCCCCTGTTCATGCTGTCTCTCTCTCTCTCCTAGAAATAAATAAAACATTAAAAAAAACAAAATAAATAAAATAAATAAATAAAATGCCAGTCCCTTAGAGAACATAATCTTTAAAAAAAAAAAAAAAAAAGCACATCTCTTACAGTACTTATTGATCAAATACAGACTTTACCTTAAAAACAAACAGAAACCCTCCTCACTGTAGGTTAAGCAAGCAACTGCACGAGGAAAGCCAGAGGCTTTAACAAAACGCGCCCTCAGTGGTCCCGGATCAGGGTGCAGCCGCAGCGAAGACCTCGCTGAGTGCGGCGATACAGGCCCCGTGCGGGGGGCGCGCCGGCTGCCGCCACAGGCAAAGGCCAAGCTGTCCGTGTTTTCACACACATTCCGATTTGCATTATTTTAAACTTTCCATATTATTCAGGAAAACATCTCACCAACTGACGTATGAAAGGTTATGCTGCTTCTCATGCTAGGAGCCAAATGAGGACTAAGCTACTGACTTTTTCTTGTCTACAATATTAAAGAAGCCAAAGGACCGTTGTGATTCAGGCCAAACTTCTTAGTCTGCTTTCAGAAGGGGTCAAGCCCTCTGCAAACGGAAGCCCCCCCGGCACACCTGGTGCCACAGGACCAGGCAACAATCCTCCTTCCTCACAGCAGCGAAGCGGCTTCGGGGCCTGGCGTTGCGGCTCAGCCCAGAAGCCGGGCCCCTTCTGGAAGCCGCGCAGCCCTTCAGGCCTCCCTCTAGCCGGCGCGCCTCCACCAGTGTTCAAGTCGGGGGCATACGGCACGGCTAAATTATGCTATTACTGAAGGCAGCCAGTTAAGTGAAAATAATCTTAACAACTGATTTTTAAGAGGACTTCACTTTGTGTTGTATAAGCCTAAACTTCAGATCTTGACAATTAAAAGGTTAGGCTTAAAACTTGCCTCTCCTCAAAGCCTTTAAGGTAAAAAGCGATTCAGATTCCTGCTAGCAACACTATTTTAGGTTACATTATGCTCCCGAGTACCCAGCGACACGGCTTACCCTACGTTACTTATGGAGACTGGTCTCAGGACTTCAAAAACACTTTCTCTTAAGTTTCAAATATTCAAACGTTACCTACCTTTTTTCTTAACAATTAATATGAGACTGGGGGGAGGAGTATTTTTTTTGAACGTTATTTTTTATAGAAAATTAGCCTACCATCTTGCAGCCAATTGCAAGTTTGCTGTATTTCACAGCTGGTTTGTTACTGATCTTTCTTCGTTCACACAAAACTCGCTCATTATTCTCCTCAGAAAATAAGTTCATCTCCATGTTCTATTTACTCTGTCACATCCGCTACCTCCAAACTTTTTCTTCTGCCCTGTACTCAACGGGGTCTCCAGCGTTTCCGCCTAAATCTTGCGACCTTTCTTCCCTGGATGCCCACCCACTGAGCAGAGGGCCGGGGCGCGGGCCCCACCTCCCCCCACCCCTCCACCGCCAGGGAGCAGGACGGATGGGTGGACACCGCCCCACCCCCCAACAGAGAAAACGCTTTGTGATTGTAATTTCAGGTTTTCTTTCTTCTTTCTGCAGCTCAATCAACATTTAATAGCAATATTCCAAGCTCTTCATTTTTCAATGGGAAATCATTTGGGTCACACATATCAAGAAACCAGGGAACACAACCTTATCCTTTATGAAACTATTCCTTTTAAAAACATCTCAGCTATATTATGGTAGCAATATATATTATGCTTTTAGTTTTCTACCGGGTAACTTTGCCAGAGAAGCAAATGTCAAATTATAACAAGAAATGGTTTAATTCATCTCCTTTATTTGATACATTTCTTTTTTTTTAATAATTTAAAATTTTTTTTTAAATTTATTTCTAGGAGAGAGAGAGACAGCGTGAGCAGGGAGGGTCAGAGAGAGAGGGAGACACAGACTGAAACAGGCTCCAGGCTCTGAGCTGGCAGTCAGCACAGAGCCCGACGCGGGGCTCGAACCCACGAACCGCGAGATCATGACCCAAGCGAAAGCTGGAACCGACTAAGCCACCCGGGCGCCCCAAACTGACACATTTCTGAGGTAGCTTTAAACAGGGGAGTGGAACACTCGCTCCTGCAACAATATGTTGGGGGGGCGCGGGAGCAACAAACAACTATGGTGATCAATACTACCTGCAAGGCAAGCTCACTTAATCTTGGAATACTGGCTGTTCAGAGATCTCTGGAAAAATACTTTCTTAAACTGTGGATGAAGATACTCAACGACACTTTTGGGGCACCTGGGTGGCTCAGTGTATTGAGTGCTGGACTTCTGATTTCGGCTCAGGTCATGATCTCATGGGTTCCTTGGTTCAAGGCCCTCGTCCGGCTCTGAGCCTGCTTAGGACATTTGTCTCTCCGTCTCTCTGCCCCTTCCCCATTTGCACGTTCTCTCTCTCTCTCTAAATAAATAAGTAAATGCTTTAAAAAAAGAGTAATATAACTTCTAATCAAATCACATCCACAAGAAACCCTAAACTTTCAAGGACTAAAAGTACTGCAGCCAGTTATTCAGAAAATGACAAATAGTATAAATGAAACAAAATGATCTTTAAAAAGTAGAACATTATTAAAACAATGCAAATTCGCAAACTTTTAAGATCACTGTATCATATTTCTTAAATCATAATTCCATATGGTACATTGCATACAAGAAATTCTTTGTAACTATTACCATTAAGAGTTACAAGGTATCAGGTTCAATAAAATAAAGTCTGAGAAGTAAAACCACTCCTTGTAACCAGAAATGTTATAGAATACTAATTCAGGAAGTTATTCAGCAGCTTATAAAGAAGTAGGAAGTTGTTGACCACCTACTTGAAGAACTATTTCCTGTAGGAAAATTCTAAGACAGCTGAAGAAGGCAGTAATTCTCAGAGTAACACAGACCAACAATTCTTATAAAAGTCCAATATCCAATGTTGAAAAAATTAGTTTTAAAACCACTAACTCAGCAGCACAAATATATATATAACATACAGACTGAGCTTCCCTCCTTTTCAGAATCACACCACACCCTGAGCAACCACACTGCACTCCTCTCTGGAACGGGGTGGGGGGTGTCTAACCCACAATGATCACCGGCCTGTGATCAGTCTTTCAGTGATTATGCTGCCTTGAGACTAGAGACCAAGTGACTTCAAAAAGTCATTCATCTACGGTCACAAGGCAACAATTAGTTTCCAAAGTCAACATTTCTAAGTTTTCAATCAAATTACATCACCTTGCTTGTTTGGAACATTCGTAGTCAGAGTAGTCAGAGTTCTTCGTGCCAAGTATAAATCTCAATCGGTTATATACTTTGTAACTTGAAAATATCAAAACTAGGATAAAGACGAACTTGGACAACAGCAACTTGGCTCCAAAAGCTTCATTTAACATCATCCTTGACTCACAGGACAGATTAAGCTCATTTACCTGTGCAGTGCACCAAAATAAGTGGTTTTCAGCAACTCTTTGAACCCAGGACATCATGAAAGTAGCTAGCAACTGGATGTGAACTAACTTCTTATAACTTCTCCAGATTACATACTGGTTATAAAGCAGACTCTCTTAAAGAATATAAAATTTTACAAGCCCACAGTACCCATCTGCCACAAACCAATTCTTAGGGGCCCTCGATACAATTCCTGACCAGTTAATTCATGATTTGCCTGCTTTTTCTGACAAAGATCTATTCTCTCAGGAAAAATCCTTGAATTTCTAAGAGGTTTGATGGGAGAGAATTATTCCATGAAGTACAAAATCCTCGTGTTTCTTATCATATAAATCCAAGTTCATTTCTTTGTGAGAGTCCCTCAAAAATCGTAACAATCATGTTTGTTTTCTTAATTTTTTTTCCACTTGTTAGGAACAATCATGTTTTCTCTCTCCTCTTATTTTCTTTTCCAGGTAAGCTTCTCTCCACTCCTGCAAACATTTTTCATAAGGCATAACTTTCCATATTAGTTCGGCCTGGCTTACCTTCCCTACAGACCCATTCAACTGGAGTATCGAGGCTGTCGTGGCATACTGGTGTATTCGTCTATACCCTTCTTCAAATCATCTTTATCAATTTCATTAAAAGAAACGCTTCTTCTCAAAGAAAAATACATTGGAAACTTTTTTAAATAAACGTAATGAGTATTTCAGCTCAAAATAAATGAAAATGCTGGCAGATGTCACCTATAAGCATTTAATACAAGATACAAAAGACTAAGGTCACATAACTCTTGCTCTTTAACCTCATACTTTAGCCACAGCATCAGTTAAAGACAGGAGGCAAGCAGGCTATTAAGTGCTTTAAAAAAAATCTGCCCAGGTCTGCATGTGACCCAGCAGGGAGAGGTTCAAAAAGTATAGCTTTTCTTTTTCCTCCTAACAACCTGGTTTGTTTCCATTCCTTTCCCTTCAAGACACATCCCTCCCAGCCAGCAGCTCTTTCAATCATTTACTTTGGACACCGGCTGGAGAACAGCCGATCTTGCTCATGCAGATGAGTTTGCCAGACTTGTGTGTGCTTTCCAGTCTCAGGCCCTTTATTGTTCTGGTTGAAACCCGACCCTTTCAAATGGATACCAGGACACCAGAAAACGAATTAAAAAAAAAAAAAAAAGTTACAGGAGGGGGACAAAAAAGAGTAGATACTTTTCAAGATCAAACTTCTTTCTAAATAAGCCCCTCTCAAAACCCTGTCTTACATTACCAACAACCCCACCCTGAAAGACAAACAACATAAAATACTTACTCAGACTCACACAATAAAATAGTATCACTAATTGTATTATCTGATCTAATAAACAAATGTTACATTTGCCATAGGAGGAGACTGTCAAAACAGATCAAAACTTGGATTGTTTTTCACTTCATTATCTCAATCTGATCAGCAACTTTTTAAAAAACATAAATCTCAGTTTATAACAAGCACAGAGAAAATAAGCCAGATAAAAATACTAAGGTCTCACCTACAAATTCCAAATGAGAAGGGATAAAATTCTTTTTATTTTTTTAATGTTTTGTTTATTTCTGAGAGAGAAACAGCGTGAGCAGGGGAGGGTCAGAGAGAGAGGGAGACACAGAATCTGAAGCAGCTCCAGGCTCTGAGCTGTCAGCACAGAGCCCGACGCGGGGCTCGAACCCACGAACTGCAAGATCACGACCTGAGCCAAAGTCGGACACTTAACTGACTGAGCCACCCAGGTGCCCCTAAAATTCTATTTTGGTCTTTTCAGCCTTAATGAAATATTGCCATTTTGTTAAAGACAAAGGGCTCATAAAAATAACCCAGTGGCCTTATTTTTGTTTTCTCACAAGAAAAGGATTGTATTGAGGACCTGCTAGCTTGAAAGTAGTTTGCCACAGAGTGACTGTGTCAAACATGAACAACTGAACTTCTCTTTACGGGGGGGGTTAATAAATCACATCAAACTACAGCTAAAGGATCTGTCGTTTCACCATCTCAAATACTGTAAAATCTGCCTCGCAAAGGCCTGTCCACCGTGAGAGGGGGACCCTGCAAGTTGTGCCCTCCATCTCCCTGGACTTTGCCAGCCTGTAAATCTATTTGAAAATTTTCAGAGTATTGTTTCAGTTTTAGGCCACGCTCATTAACAGGTTTGGAACAAAGCCAAAATGAGAATACTCAAACTGACATAAAAGAAAAGTTTACTACAAGGCTCCAAACCAAGAATCAATCAACCTTTCAGAATATTACCCAAGCTCAAGAAGGTAATTAGATCACATCCAACTGAAACACACACATATACAAAACTAAGCCCGACATAAAGTAAAATAAAAATAAGTGACATTTTATATCCTGATACCACCTTACTGTGTTTTCCAGAGTACGTTTTTCTTAGAAAACTACCTCCCTCCATTATTGCCACTTACTTTAAGAAGTATCTCTGACCGGAAGAGGTCTTGGCCATCTCCCAGCCCGCGGGCAGAGGTACATCGTCGGGTATCTCAAAAGAAGACTGCCGCAGGTGCTGAGCAGAGGGTGTAGCCGAGGGGCCGGAGACCACGCCGGTGGGGGTCAGTGTCCCAGGAGACACGGCCCCCAGCTGCAGGGAGGCTGGGGAGGAATGAGCTCGAACGTGCTGGGGTGCCAGGGCTCCCGCACTGCCTGCGTCAGTACTGGCCTATGAGGAAAATTAAAATGAAAATTTCTAAAAAAATGATTTTTAAAGGGGGGAGGGTCCCTTTAATAAATTTCCTTGGCAAGATTTTCATTGCAACCCAGTATCCGAGTACCAAAGGCAAAATTTAAAATTCAACACAGAGGAATATAGGTTTACTGTGGTGTGCTTTCAAACGGTTAACGTGATTTTAATGTGCACTTTTACAAACATGTGTCACTTTGCTGATTAACAGCCCAGCCAACTTAATTTCCACCTAGTATACATTAGATGTACCTTCTATAGATGTTAGAGAGAAACAGTACGGAATGAATGGAACATTCCTAAAATACGCTCAATTTTAAAAACTAATTTCTAAGGGACTGAGGCGGCATGGGTGCTCTCCTGAGTTCTAAATGTTCCGGGTAGAGCAAAACCCAAGGAACACAACCACCATGTGTCTTTTTTCTTTTCTTTTTCAACGGGGTTTTAAGCAATATTTTTTTCCTAAGCCAAGCCCTAAACACAAGACAACTGTCGTTTTTCCTCTGTGGACAAATGCTATCAATAAAAGCCTCACAATCTACACAACTTTTAATGCATGTGAAAGACTGATAATTTTCCAAATGTTCTTACTGGACACCTGAATAAAATGAAAAAACCGCGCAGCAGTACCTAGATGATAAAAATGTCAACAGTTCCAGCGTGCTGTAACAAGAATATACACACTTACATGTTTAACAACGGGATAATTGCAGAAAACACTTTGCAAGCAGACCCCAGAGATCTGAGTTCCAGTCCAAAGTGGCCAGTGTGACAGAGACCAACTCTGTCTCATTTGTAAAACAGCTTCTCGTGTGTGTGTGTGTGTGTGTGTATGTGTGTGTGTCCAGTAGTTTATGAACAGCAGTGTTTACCATCCACACTCGTACTTCTCATAATCTGGCACAGCTAAATTCCTGATTAGAATTTGGGTTTGGTTATTAAAGTACGAACTTCCTAGGTTCATATGGGGGAGACTGAAAGCAGTCAGCTGAGGCATTTATGCCTTAAAACCGGCTACACTGCTGAGTTTTTGACCAGCATGAACCTGAATTAGGAAATCACCAGCAGAAACAAAAAAACTTACAGATGCACAGCACTTAGTTAAGAAACTTATCAAAAGCAAACTATAGATTACGAATAGTATTAATCCATAATCTGGCGGACAGAAATTCTCGTAGTCATTTACTGAAAGATTTTTTTGCAACTTTTCCGTTGCAATTCTTTGTGGCTTACAGATGCCACAAAACGAGGTCATCTTGCGCGAGCTCCGCTTTCAAAGCACAGGAAGTAACCTGGGGCCGAGGAGCACACCTCCACGCTCGGCAGGGCTTGGGTCAGGGGCACCCCTGGGCCCGGCCTCTCCCAAAGGAAGCTGCTCCCGCCTAAGCCGGGGCTGCGCCGGCAAGGCAAGGGGCTTCTCTGGGCCCCGAACCCCGCGCTGCGAGGCAGGAGAGCGCAAACCGGGGCGACCGGAGGCCGGGCCCCCTCTCCCGCTCGAGCTGCCGCATCAACTACGTCGCAGTATTTGGAAAACCAATTAACTTTTGGGCCAAGTTCCTTGGCTGAAGCTCAGCCTGCGGCAAGTTCTTTTCAAAGGAAAAAAGAGAAAGAAAGACGGGACCAAACCGGAGGACCCAGACCGTCGGAATGCGACCTCCCCGGCGGCGCGTCCCCGGCCTCCGGCTGGTCACCGCCGCCCGCACCGGGCGCCCGGAATCTCACGGGGGGAAGGGGGGCAGACCCCGTCTCCGCCCGCCGAGACCCCCGGGGCCTCCCCCGTGCGTCCCCAGCAGCCCCCCCGTGCGTCCCCCGCACGCCCCCCGTGCCCCCTGGGTGCCCATGCCCGGCCGCCCCCGCGCTAACCCCGCAGCGCCTTCCAGGAAAGCCTGGACGCCGCCCGGCGCTCTCGGGAGCGGGCGGGAGAAAGAGCCAGAAACCTGGCGCCCAGCTCCAACCCCCACCTCCGAGCAACAGGGAAAACAAGAGAACAATTATCCGACTCCCCCGGAGACGAGGGCGGCCCGAGGGGCCCCCCAGGACACGGCCCCGCGCCGCCACCTCGGACGCTCACCGCGGGGACGCCAGCGCCCCCCGCCGCCGGGCTCTCCCCCCCACGGCCCCTCTTCCCCCTCCCCCCACAGGCCGGAGTCCCCGGGATCCTCCTACCCGCCCCCCCCACCGGCCAGGCTCCCCAGCACCCCCCACCCGGGCCCCTCCCCCCCAGGCCCGTACCCTCAGCCGCCTCCGCCCGCCCGGGCCCCACGCTTCGGTTCCTCCCCGCGCCCGTCCCGGCCGGCCCCTCCCCCACTCCGGGGCCCGTCGGCCCTGCCCCTCCCTCCCGTCTGGGCCAGCCCCGCTCGCGTCCCCAAGCCCGTCCCGGGCCCCTCTCTCTCCTCTCCTCGCACCCGGTCCCGGCCGCCCCCCACCACCGGCCCACTCCGCTCTCCCCCTCCCCCATCCCGGCCCCCTTCTCCCGCCCCTCCCCCAGCCCCTCCAGCCTTCCCCTCCCCATCCCGGGTCCCTCTCTCCCCCGCCCCCGCCCCTCCTTCCCTTCCCTGCGACCCTCTCTTCCCCTCACATTCCCGTCCGGGCCGGCCCCCCGTTCTTCCCCCGCCCCCTCTCCCTCCCTCCCTTCCATTCCCAGCCGGCCCCCTCCCGGCCCCCTCTTCTCTTCCTCTCCCCTCGAATTCCCGTCCTGGCCGCCCCCAGGCCCTCTCCTCTCTCCCTCCGCCCCCCACCGCGTCCCTGCGGCCGAGGTGCGGGGCGCGGACGCGCGCGCTTTGTGCGAGCCCACCGCGGCCAGGCCGCCGCCGCCCCCCCCACCCCTTCCTTCCTCCCCCTCGCCCGCCCGGCCCGCCAACCCCCCCGGGAGCCCCAGGGAGGAAGAAAGGAAGAGGGGGCGCACGGCCCTCGCGGCCGCCGCTCCCCGCGAACCTCGGAAGGACGGCAAACCTCGGCGCCGGACTCGGGGAGGGGCCCCCCGGCTCCCCCGCCCCCGGGACCGCGGTTACCTGCCGCGAGTGGGACTTGGGCTCCGGTGGCTTGAAGAAGGAGTCCGGCAGCTTCCGCAGCCTCATGGGCACCGTCTGCGGCACGTTGGCCGTCTTGGGGTTCATGACGGCGTTGAAGAGCGCCTCCAGGTCGGTCTCGGAGTCCCCCCGGACGTGCACGATCTGGTGGCCCGCGGGGGCCTGGGGCCCCGGGGTGCGGCCGGCCCGGGCGGCGCGGGCGGCGGGCCCCCCGGCTGAGGCTGCGCGGGCGGCGGGCCCGGGGGCCGGGGCGGCCGGGGGCTGTGCGGGCGGCGGCCGGGGTCCATGCTCGGCGCCGGCCCGACGACGCCGGGGCTCCGCCCGGAGTGGGGGTGGACGCGGGGGACGGCGGCGGCGGCGCTCTGGGCGCTCGCGGGGCCGGGGGACAGGCGCGACCCCGCGGCCCCCCGCCCGTGCCCCGCGGCCCCGCCGGCTGCGCTCAGGAGGGGCGGCGGGGGCCTCCCCGCTGCCGGCTCTGCTCCCGGAGTCCCTTCCTTCCTTCCTCCCTGCGTCTCCCCGGCGGCGGCTGCGCCCGACTGAGACAGAAACTCGCCGCTGACGCCAAAACTAAAGTTGAGAGAGCCGCCCGCCCGAGCGGCGCGCCGGCCCCGCCTCCTCGCGGCCCTTCCTTCCTCTGCGCGCCCGCCCGCCCCGGGTCCGCGGCCGGCGCGCGCAGGAACTTTCGCCCGCGAGTTGCCGCATTCCTGCAGACGCCCGGCCCGCCCCGCCGCACGTGACCCGCCCGCGCGCGGCCCCGGGGAGGCGGGGCGGGCCGGCGGGGCCCAGGTGCGGGGGCGGGGGCCCGGGGGCGGAGGCTGGGGGCATCCCAGGGGGGCCGGGGTGCGGGGTGTCCGGGGCGCCGAGGCCGCTGCGCGGACCCAGGTGCAGATGCGGGAGGGTGCAGGTGGGGCGGGGTCGCAGGGGCCCAGAAAGAGGAGCGAGGGCATCAGGGGAGGGGGCGGGGACGTGGGGGCGACCCGGAGGCCCAGGTGCGGGTGCTGGAGCCCGGTTCCGCGGGGTGTAGGGGTGTGGAGTCGGGTCGGGGGGGGCCCGGAGACCCGAGTGCGGGTGCAGAGAATCTGGGGAGCCCCGGTGCGGGAAGTCCGGGGGTGGGGGTTGCGGGCGGGAGGATTGCGGGGCAGCGGCTGTATGCCCCCTGATAGGAGGAGTTTCGGAGAGTCCATTTTTTTTTAAGTGAAAACTTTTTTTTTTTTTTTTAATTTGCGTTCAAGCTTGCAATCTAGTCTTGACAACCTGGGCAGCCGGAAAAATCAGAGGTAAACTCAGGTTACACGCATTTCTCCCTGCGCCAGGCACAGGGCCTCTGGGTGCCTACAGCTCGCCGTGGCAGTGTCCTGTATTCGAGGAGGCCATTGAAGTCACTCAAAAGCGATGAGAATTCGCTTTTAAATTCATTCATTCTGCTATTGTTAAAAACGCCTTCATTGGGATGTGTTTCGCTCACCGTGCATACCGTACATTTAAGCAATTCAGCATTTTTAGTATATTCACAGGGTTGTGCAACATCACTCTGATTTTAGAGCTAGAGCTAGGTAGAGAAATTTAGCTTTTTAATGATTTTGTCTGTAATGCTAGTGAAACAGATATAAAAATAGGACTGAGCAAGAAAAAGTTTCCTGAGCAGCGAAATAATGTCTTCCTGTAGCCGGGACGCGCCCTGGAGAATTCTGCGCGGGGATCGCCATCACCGGTCACCTGCAGGGAGGCCGCGCTCCGGATCCCACCCAGCTGCTCTGGGCCCCGGTTTCCTCGTAGGGATCTGCTCCGTGGACCCGTGATCGCCTCTGGGGCTTGGCCGCCAGCCCCAGCCCCAGCCCCAGCCCCAGATGTCAAGGCCTGTGGGCACAGATGGTTTAGGTTCTGGAGTTAGGGAGGCTGGAGTTCAGATCCCAGTTCCTCCATTTAGTAGCTGCGAAACTTTGGGCACGTTACTCATTTCCTGTTCCTTAACATTAGGGTCAGAGTAATAACACTTATTTCGTATGCTGAAGCTTTAAGTGAGTCAGTCTCCGTAAAGTACCGCTTCACCCAGTTCGGGGGCTGTGGGTTGTACGTGCCCTTGACCACTGTTGCCCCACCGGTTGGGGCTGGGCTCTCCTCTGGGAGCCTCCTGGCAGTCCCTTCCTCTCACAGCCAGTAGGCAGTCTACACAAACAAATCCTGTGGGCAGAAACTGCGCATTAAAACTTAACCTTTAAGAACCGAAGTGATAGAAGACGCAAGGCTGTAATGGCAGCTGCCCCGTAACTAGAACATCAGTTGCAAGGCTCAGGGTGCAGCAGAGGTCGCTCCGCTCAATATTGTTACCCTTCCCATCAGAGAGAGAACAAACCTCCTGCGCTGAGTGGATCGGAGGCCGGGCGGTTTTATGTTCTCTGAGCACCTCTGTACGATAACCAAGATTTTGTCCTTTACTATTTCTTATCTATAAAACTTCAGTCACAGGTTAGTAAGGGGTAAAGATAACCCGTATTCAGCCTTGGCCCCCTCTCTTCCTCTCCAGCTCTACTGTTGGAGCAATTACCAGTTTAAGGCACCTGGAGACAGCGGGTCCTTCTCGCAAAGAGACCCTGACCTTCAGTGTCCATGGAGGTCCCTGTCTCCAAATGTTGCTCCTGCAATGACTCCTGCAGTGTCCTCCGCTGCGGTGGCCGCCATCCGCTCCACCTGAGCCTCCAGCGCCTGCGTCCACACCGTCGCACCCAGAAACACGCCCGGTGGGAAATCAGCGTGTTACACTCTTCTCCTGATAACCGCTCGTTCTCTCCTTTCATCACTCACGCCGCGTTTAGCGTTAATCTCTTTTCTCCCAACCTTTTGCTCCCTTGTTCTCACTTCTTTCCTAGTTCAGTTTAGAAATCATAACTCATTCCTTCAACCTCATAATCATCTATGCCTTCAGTCCGATGCGCCGTGTATTTCAGTGAACCAGGTCTATTTACCTGCCCCAGTCCAGTCACCTGTGTTCCAGCCCAGTAGCTAAAGTGATGGGGGCCGGGGCAGGCCCCACATTCGTGAAAGCTTTAATCAAAGCTGTGACATTTTGTGCAGGTGCATCATCCCAGAGATGTACGTACATGATGGCAGGAAGGCGTGCTTTGTACAACTCTAAATAAACCTTGTCCTGTTACCAAATGACACTGTCAGCAATGTTTTGTGAATTAGTGTTTTAAGTAAATTCTGTAATTCTCTGCTGTATCTGTGAATACAATTATAGTGGATTGTAATCAATGCATGTTAAAAATCATTAATTTGCTGGGGTGCTTGGGTGGCTCATTCAGTTGAGTGTCCGACTCTTGATTTCCATCCAGGTCATGATCTCACAGCTTGTGGTACGTCGGGCTCTGCATGGACACCTTGGAGCTTGCTTGGGATTCTCTCTCTCCCCCTCTCCCTGCCTCCCTCCCCCCCCCCAGCCTCTCTAGTGCACTCTCTCTTAAGTAAATATTAAAAAATAAATAAATGTATGGATGGAGACCTCATGAGGGTCTTCCAATCCTCTTTAAACCAAAAAAATCTCTCCTAGATGAAGACACTGAGGCACACATAAGTTAAATAACTTGCCTAAAGCTGTACTGCTTGTAGATTGATCTGTGACCAAATCTAAAGTTCGGATTCCAGAGCTCAAACACTCCATCAGGAATATTGTAGTTAATTTCAGGCAGTTAAAGAGTGTTGTCGAATTTACTTACGCAGAATGATAAAGGGGTGTAGGAACCCTGTTACTTAAGGAAAGTTTTATTTATTTCTGTTAACTGGTAAGTGGTGGTTTACAGTGATGTGGTCTTAATGTTAAATGTTAAGGACAAAGCTGGGTTGATCGCTGGGAAGTCGGTTTAAAGTATGAAGACACAGAGTCTCGTCCCAAATAAAGAGTTGTTTAGGAAACATCATTTGTTTTCCGAATATATTTTCAGGGGTTTCCATACTGAAGAGGTGTGGGTTACCACAGTTAAGGAGGGTCCGACTTGAGATTTGGCAGGGAGAGAGGGAGAGAGACCCCTCTTTCTGAGGGTCCCCGGGCCTCCCTTTCCGCTGCACCGGGAGGTCTCGCCCACGCCCCTCCCCGCCCCCCATGGGTGTTGTGGGCTCCTGGCTTGCGTAACCTCCAGATTCTGGCTTGGTTTGTCTCTGGTTCTTGCTGCGAGTGTGAGCCATGCATCTGGCACGGAGCGGGTGAAGTTCGTGCAACGTTTGTGTACCTACGTGTAAGGGACCGACTATGTGCCGGGTCGGCGCAGTACGCGGTGTAATAATACCTATTCCGCAGCGTAGTGGTGACGGGTACACCAAGTAACCGGTGTGACTGAGTTTTTATGATGAAGTCTTGCGGATTCCGAGCCCCGAGATCAGGGGCGCCCGGCCCGCCCGCTGGGCGGGGCAGGCCGCGCCTCGTCTGAGTCGGGAGTTCGAACCTGCGACCGCGCTGGAGCCTGCTTACAAATAGTCATTTAATTCGATTTCTTTTATTATAAAATCTAGCTCAAGGAATCCATACGGGAGTCCGGAGAGCTAGACGGGGAAAATTCTGGAGTACGAAGCCCCAGAAGCTCAGGGCAGACCCGTGTGGGACGCGGCCCGGAGCCGCGCAGGGCCCGTCCGGCCCGCGCTCGCTCCCACCCACGCGGGAAGGGGCCTTCTAGAAACCCCGAGGAGACGTGCTCTCAGTCGGTGCCCGAGGCGCGGCGCCCGAACCAGCGGCAGCAGCCTCACGCGGAACGTGGGATCGGGAACCTCCAGCGGCCGACAGCCGTCTGGGCTTTGACAGCCCCCCGGGGGGTTCCGAGGCGTGCTGGGTGTGAGAACTTGACGCTACACTCCACAGTCTGTCTTCATTCCGTAAGTAGTAAGTAACATGCTCTGTAAATATTTTCACTGTTTTATAGCTAAGGATCCCCTTAATCTTATTATTTACTCTATAAATATCTATACCTAGCACATATTTGGTAATTGAAAAGATTATGTTGTAAAGGATCTCAAAAACTGATGTCTTAAATGTTACCTGAAAGCTGGCGATACATCCTACTTGAAAAGATCCATTAAATACTGATTCCAGATTGTTTATAGTTTTAACATTATGTGATTATTGCGTTTTTGTTTTTGTTTTTGTATTTATTTGGATTGAGAGAGACCGAGCAGGGGAGGGGCAGAGAGAGAGAGAGAGAATCCCAAGCAGGCTCTGCGCGTCCGCCCACAGCCCTGATAGGGCTCCATCTCGTGACCCTGGGATTAGGACCTGAGCCAAAATCTTGAATCGGAGGCTCACTTGACTGAACCCCCAGGCGCCCCATGACTCTTGTTTTCATATAGATGGATCTTCAACATATGTGGCGCAAGCAATGGTTTAAAATCCATTAAATTTCTTTTGAGAATTTAATGTATCAAACTCTCTGAAGGCCTCTTGCTATCTAACTTATTTCCTCTGTAACCTGTTTCTAGTGCTCTGATCCGTGGAGAAGATCTGGAACCGTCTCTAATAACCCTCTGTAAACTTGGCTGTAATTGTTAAGTCTTCCTTCAGTCTTTGTTTCTAACAATACCAGTTCCTTCAGCTTTACTCAGCGTTTCTTGATCAAGTCCGTAACCATGGCCTTGCTGCCTTCCAAGCCTCCACAGGTACCCCGCGTTCCTCAGTACGGTGACTGTGCTACACAACACACCACACCATCTACACACGATGAGCATTTGTGAAGATCATTATTTACACATTGATTTTACATCATTTACATATTGAAAGTATTTACATATTTTCTAGGTGTGAAAGTGTATAACTTAACAATCTTTAGAAATAATATTTTATTTTTGAAAGTTAAAATTTGAACCCTTCCTTACGATGTATGTATGAATTTGCTGTGTTGAACTGGAATGACAGGATTTTTTAACTAAAAGCCAAAGAGATCGCTTAGCCTAGCTCTGTCCTTTCACCCAGAAGAGCTTGGTGTCTGGAGAGACCTGCACTGTCCGATATGGTGGCCCCTACCCACATAATAAAGAGGAAACTCAGTTCCTTAGTAACACTAGCCATGTTTCAAGTGCTTACTTGAAACACTATACACATGGCTAGTAGCTTTGGGATGAAACAGCAGAGATCTGGAACACTTCCCTTATCTCCGAAAACTCTGTTGGGCAGCACTGGGGTAAATGGCCCAAAGCCATACTGCTCTTCAGTGGCAGAGCAAGAATTTCCAGTTCCTGGTCCAGACATATCCCGCCATACTACTGCCTTTAAAAAAAAAAAAAAAAAAAAGTAAATTATGATATATTACCTATCTACAACATTTATTAAGTTTTTGTACAAAGCATTGTGCTAGCCATGGATCTTGACCCCAAGAAGGTTTTAAGAATATTCACTAAGGGGCTCCCCTGGTGGCTCAGTCGGTTGAGTGCCCGACTTCGGCTCAGGACAGGATCTCAGGTTCATGTGTCTGAACCCCTCATCAGGCTCTGTGCTGACAGCTCAGAGCCTGCTTCACATCCTCTGCCTCCCTGCCCTTCTCCCACTTGCACTCTCTCTCTCAAAAATGAATAAACGGGGCGCTTGGGTGGCTCAATCGATTGAGCATCTGACTTAGGGTCAGTTCATGATCTCACGGTTCGGTTCGTGGGTTTGAGCCCCACATCGGATTCTGTGCTGACAGCTCACTCAGAGCCTGGAGGCTGCTTCAGATTCTGTGTCTCCTTCTCTCTCTTGGTCCTCCCCCATTCGTGCTCTGTCTTTCAAAAATAAATGTAAAAGAAAATATTTTTTTAATGAATAAACAGGATGGAAGGAAGGTAGGAAGGAAGGAAATTAGGTAAGATTGCTGCCCATGTAGAAAACGGCAGGTGTTTTAGGTACATCTCTTTTCTGGCTGTTTAATGTATGTGTGTAATTGTGTGTTTGTGTTTACTAAATGTCTCCAGTCCCTCTGACCTTCCCAGAGACATCAGACACTACTCAGCTCACACCTCAGTTCCTACTGCCAGTTCCTGGCTGGTCTCCCAGGCTACTTCCGGCCTTTCTTGTTCCCATCAATCTCCTATGATTCTACACCCATTTCCTTCAAGCGCCATTTCCACCCTTTCTCTCCCAGACGAACCTAGAGTCGGTCCCTATTGTGTATCAGGCGCTGACAACAACTATGGTAAAGTCAACAACAGTGACTTATATTTGCTTGACGCTTACTTGCACATACGGTATCCTGGTTTTTTTTTTTTTAACTTTTTGAAAAAGATTTTATTAAGTAGTCTCTACACCCAATGTGGGGCTTGAACTCACAACCTGAGATCAAGAATCACATGATGTACTGACTGAGCCAGCTGGGCGCGCATATCCCATTTCATTTAATTGCCATCTTTCTTGGGGCATCTGGCTGGCTCAGTTGGTAGAGCACTGGACTCTTGATCTCGGGGTCATGAGTTTAAGCCCCATATTGGTTGTGGCACCTACTTAAAAAAACAAAATAAAGCCCCAAAACATAAATTAATAAAACATGTGGTTGCAGTTAATAAGGCAACTCAGAAAAAAAAAATCCATCTTTCTTTCCAGATTTCAAGACCTTAACTGATGTAGCCCTTTTACTTCTAAGATTGTTTCTTGTCAAACGTTTTGAGCAGATTTGTTCTAAAAGTACTAAAACCAGGAACCTGAGAGTCATCCTTGACTTCTCTCCCCTCCATCCCCCACCCCTAATTCAGTCCATCAGTAACACTGTTCTGGGTCCAAAACTCCATGAGGAATATACCCATTTCCTTCCAGATCCTATGTGATGAGGCTTGCAGAATAAAGTGTCACAGGGTGTGATAACAGAAATTAATGTCCCCACGGCCCTGGAGGCCAGAAACCCATCCCCAAGGAGTCAGCAGGGTCCTGAGATCCCGCTCAGCATGTGGATCGCGGTCTCCTTCCGGCGTCTCCACACGGCCTTCCCTCGGAGTCTCTGTGTCCTCATCTTATCGGGACAGCAGTCAGGTGGGGTGATTGCCCAGCAGTGCGACCTCATTTTACCGTAAGTACCTCTCAGAAGACCTTACCTTCCAACACAGGGGTTTGGGACTTCAGCATTGAAACTTTGGCGATGACACAATTCAGCCCGTGACTCTCCGTCGTTACTGTGACACCATCCTCGCTCCAAGCGCCTCCGTTTCTCACTAGATGTTGACAGTGTCCCCATGTCCTCTCACATCTGTTTACCATGCAACAGCCACAGTGACCTTTCCATTTGTAAAACTGTACACTAGTCATTTGCTTCAGACCTTATAGTGGTGGGGTGGCCGGGGGGCTCAGTCAGTTCAGCATCCAGCTCTTGATTTCAGCTCAGGTCAAGACCTCACGGTTATAAGATTGAGCCCCATCCTCGGGCTCTGTGCTGATAGCGGTGGAGCCTGTTTGGGATTCTCCCTCTCTCACCCTCTCTCTCTGTCCCTTCCCCACACACTCTCTTTCTCAAAATAAATAAATTAAAACTTCAAAAATAAAGAAAGTGCCCTTCAGTTCCCTTCTTAAGAAGGCCTCTCATGATGCATCTGTCCTTGACTCTGACTGCTCAAGCCTCCCGCAGAATTTTGCGGTAGATCTAACTGAATATGTACAAAGTGCTTCTAAGTAAAATAACTATTTTATTCTACGATATGTTAAGGAAATACAGGCTGACAGTTGATCAAGAATTTGGTTGCATAAAAATTGATATTGTCCACGTGGTCTTCACTTTACCATTTCTCTCTCGCACTGTTCTAGTAATGGAAAAGGTAAGAAACAGAATTCACAGAGTCCTAGTGTTTGCTAAAGCCCAGCCCAGTGATCAGTCTTTTCTCTTACCAAAAAAAAAAAAAAAAGATAAACAGGAATGGTAAGTTCCACCCTTACTCAAGCGCAGCGTGGCCTGCTGGTGCCCGTGAACTCTGACGTGTACGCAGAGTCAGGAGACTGAAACTCGCATCAGAGGCTCCCAGGTGCGCCTGGTGGACGCTGCTCAATGTGGCGCTGAATGCCGCTTCTAAGTGCTAATTAACGCAGCTTTTACTGTAAAAAGGAAGCGGAAGCGTACTTCCCTGCCTTTTCTTCTTTCCTTTGTTCTTCTGTTTTCATCTACTCTCTCTTTTAAACTACGGAAGTAGAGAGTAGAACAGTGGTTCCCAACCCTGGGGGCGCCCATGGCAATCAATATGTGTGATCAAGGAAAGCTATAAAATGATGCTCCACCTCAAAAAAAAATTCATAGCAATCAAAATAATAAATACCATTTCACACCCATTAGATTGAAAAAAAAAGAAAACTTGTGAGTGTGTCACGTCTCTAACGAAAGGGCACACTTCTTGAGAGTAACTAGAAGTTTCTTTGTATCCCTCACCACACCCATCCCTGTTGCAGGTGCTCGCACGTAAACTCGAGAACAGTAATTGTGTCTGTTGTGTTCATTGCTGTATCTGCAAGTGCTCAGAAAGCGCACAGCACATAGTAGGCAATCAATTAACGTTTGTTAAAGGATAAATGACACTAGTTTTTAACAAATACTTGCTGGATGACTGAGAGGCCTCCAGGCAGCTCTAAGAACCTACAGAGTCTGGTTTCCAAGCCTGGGGTGGGGACCGGAGTGACGGGAAGGACAGGGGTTTCCCCTCCTGACCACAGCTTCCTACCACAGACCCACTTCCCCATCCCGCCACCACAGATGCACAACACTCCGTAACTCAGCCACTTGCTGTTTGGGGCCATATTTGGTTTTTTTCTGGTGAGCATTCCACTGTCACGTACTTCATGTCATCCTGAAAGGTTTCCCTTGCTACTCAGAGCGGTTAGTTCTGTGCTTTGACAACTATAATAATCTCCTACTTGATCTTTGGATTTTGGACTTTCTTCACCCCAATTCATCACTGCCAGATTAATCTTTCCAGAATACCATGTCTATGATGCGACCAACCTGCTCAAAAGTCTTTAACGACTATATGTCACCTACTTAAAAGACTTTAATTATGGGGCATCTTGCTGGCTCAATCAGCAAAACATGTATGTGACTCTTGATCTCAGGGTCCTGAATTTGAGCCCCATGTTGGTAGAAATTACTTTTAAAAATAATAATAAAATCTTAAAAAAAAAAAAAAGAGGATTTTAGTTTTCTAGTATGGTACCCACGGCCCTCAGTGACCAGGTCCTCGGCAGTCCGTCTCTGTGTTATTACGCACAACTCCTGGACGTGATCCTCAGTCCCAACTAGTCAGCTGTGCTCATGTCCCCCCAAACACCTTGTGTTTTTGTTTCTGTGTGTGTATGTGTGTGTGTGTGTTTAAGGTTCACTTAAGTAATCTCTACACCCAATGTGGGGCTGGAACTCATGACCTTGAGACCAAGAGTTGGATGCTCTACCAACTGAGCCAGCCAGGCGCCCCCAAAAACCACTGTTTGTTTTCATACATGTGAATTGTTTTTGCTCATGGGACCTCAGTGTGCCAGGTGCTCTGGTCTTCAGCCTGAGCCCCCTTTTGAATTGTCCAAATTGTAATTCCATGGGTCTTCCCTTAAGTAACTTTCAGAATTTCAGAAGAATGCTCTGAAGTCCCCAAAAATCATTCTGTTGTCACTTGTCACCCTGGGCAAATCCTCCACCCACAGCCAGTGACAGCCACTCTTCCAGTGCTGGCTTCGGCCGGCCGCGTTCTCCCAGGACCATTGTGCCGGGCGCGCTCCCCGGCTGCCTGTCCGCCTCCACACAGGGTGGCTACACCCAGACTCTACCGGTGTGTGGAATGAACACGGGACTGAGGGCAGCTGAAGGAGCTGTGTGCACTTACTCAGCCGCCCTGCCCTCCCTCACTCCACACCTGCAAGCACACCCCCAGGGCCAGCTCCTGGCCCTCAGTCACAGGACAGACACTGGGTGTCCATCACATGTCCGGCACCAAGCTAGGCACTGGGGACTCAAGGCTGAACCTCATGGACACAGGTCCTGTTTTTAAGACAAACATTAAATAAATTATTATAAATAGGTGAAGTGAGCAAAGAATTCCTTTTTTAAAATTTTTAAATATTTTAAGTAGGCTCCATGCCCCATGTGGGGCTTGAACTCATGACCCTGAGATCAAGAGTCACACACTGCACTGACCTGAGCCAGCCAGGCACCCGAGAGGTGAGCAAAATGCTGCCAAAGAAATCCTTGGGTGTCCAAGGCTCTGCCCTCCGCACTGTCTGGGGCCAGAGCAGGGAAGACCGGTGTTCCCTCGTCTTCTGTAGTATCCGGTCCAGTTAGTAATGATGCAATCTGTAAAAAAGCAGTTCTAGGGACGCCTGGGTGGTTCAGTGTGCTGACCGTCAGACTTCGGCCCAGGTTGTGATCTCACCGCTGGTGAGTTCAAGCCCTGCCTGGGTCTCCAGGCTGACAGCTCAGACCCTGGAACCTACTTTAGATTCTGTGTCTCCCTCTCTCTCTCTCTCTCATAAATAAACATTTTAAAAAAAGCGATTCTGAACTTAAGGAAGACAGCTTTTTACATTATTATGCAGACAGTTTAGCTCCTGATTTTTCCGTATTCCTCAATAGAGGATGAAAAGAGCCAAAATTCACACTTAAACTATGGGCTTGACACTATTCAAAGCCATATATATATATACAGTTTTCACAGTAACCTTCAAAGGAGTCCCAGTATTTCCCCTACTTTACAGATGAGGCAACTCGGGCACAGAAAGGTTTTAATGAGCTCCAAGCGCCACAGGGAGTCGGGCGGAATTCAGAGCGGGCAGTGCCACTGCTCAGGCCACGCTGGTTAGTTCGATGCCGGAATACCCCCACGGAGATGATTTGCATAATCACAGGTAGATCATTAAAAGGATTGTCCCCAAACAACGGCACAATCTTTCCGCAAAGGCGTTTTGCACCCCCACCCGGACGGCAGAGAGACGACCAGCCCCTGCCGCGCCTCCGGACTCCGAGCGCCGCCCAGGCCCCGCTCGCGGGAGGTCCCCCTTCTCCGGACTCAGGCCGCAGCCGGGTCTGGGGACCCGCTCTGGCACAGCACCCTCGCTGCTGGGCTCACGGACGAGCACGGGGTCCCCCAGGAAACCCACCTCGCAAGGAGCGGATACACAGAGTCGTTGACTGGCGAGCGTGTGACGGAGGGAGCGTGCCCAGGTTGTAGGGTCTATGCGGTCAGGGCAGGCCGGGGGGGACCCTCCGTTCTCACTGTGACGTGTCCTACGTGGGTTAAACAGTGCCTATGGATGTGATGAACGCGTCTGGACGGTAATCGCCCAGGAGACGCTGACTGTGCCAAGCACCAACTGGCGGCTGCTCTTCAGACAAATCCACAGACGCAAATACAAGGTCATCGCCCTTGTCCTTACGACACAGAGACACATACTTCAAACGTGTGTCCCCTCAGACTGCCAACATTTCTCGCAGGCTCGCTGTACCTGGTCGTTCGGACCTTTAAACAAACGTAAGTTACATCTGCGTTCTCGGAAGGGAGTGAGGAACGGAGAAGGGAGCCCGAGGCCCGCTCTTTGCTGTCTCGCCACCTCCACCCCCGACGACACCATCGGGGTCCTCGGGCAGCTGTGGGGCAGCCGCGGATGTAATTTATTATGTGGTAAAAGACTTCACGATTACTTTCAGAACACAGCTTTTTTATTGAGGATCTTAAGTGGGGCAAATGAAGCAAAGGAATTGTTTTGCATTTTACATCCCTGGAGACATAAATCTTTATGCACTGAAGAAATGCAATTAAGTGAAACTCAAATTTAAAAAGCTAACAGTTGGTAATAATCAGTAGAGACATGTTCAGTTTTCTGCGACAATTTCAAGCTAGAATTAATTAACTTCTAAAATAAAATACATGAAAATAGAAGACTTACTTGAATCTTAATGCAACAAATATATACTGGATTTTTAGTTCCTTGTAACTTTCTGTAAATTGTCCACAACTACAGTGGTGTAGACGGAGGCAGGATGGAGTTCGTTCCCTGTGCTACCACTCCAGGTGAACTGAAAGACAGGCATCTGCAGCTTCTCTACATTTTAGTTAAAGTAACTGGCAAAGGAAATGTTTCCTATACATTGGCATCAAAATAAAAAAGCGGTAGAAACAGTAAAATCGATAATCTGCAAGAACGCTGTTAAGACACTTCCCCCACCCCATAGCAGTGGTATAAAACATGAACATGACGCCTGATCGGATCCACAATAAAGTAAGAAAATGTCTGTTCGTGAGTCTTTGTCGAAGGGTAGCACATACCAACAGAATCCTGAAAAAGACAGACCTAGATTATTTAGTCTACAACTACATGTATGTAAGTAATAATACCTTTAACTACTACATATTTTCTGTTAAAATGTCATGAAACCTACATCAAACCTTTTACAATTAAATTCGTAATTAGCTGACGTTTTACAGTATGAACTGACAGCGCAGTCGACTGGGCTAACAGTACATATGTACTATACACACATATATAATTCTGGACCTAAAGGAACTTATAGTCTAAAAGGAAACCGTAACTTTTGAAAAAGTGCTTTTAAAATGCTAATATTGCAAATATTTCTATTTTGCAATTTTCTTCTGCCTTTGCTTTCCTTTAGAATGTGGTCTTTACATACTATGAGGGAAACAACTATGTTTCTTTTGTTTATCAACACAAAATGCCCAACACAGCGGCTGATACGCAACAGGCACCGAATAACATCTGTTAAGTGATTCTGTAAAGATACTTAGAAACTGCTTCAAATGTGCTAACAATCTTTTATATGACACTAGAATTCAAGCATCAGATTCTGTAATATACAGACATTTACAACCTCTTATTTGCCCTATAAATTATGGTCCAACAAACTAGAGAAGGTGTTCCATTGCCTCTGGGTCACATGTTTCGCTCTTAAGTAAGTACTATTATTAGACAGGGACAACAGAAAAGAGGCCGGGGGAGAAGTTTGTATGGCTTTCCAAATAAAAGCATACCTTATCAACTTTTCTTTTTGACAAAAAACTAAATATCATCCATCATCTTTTCTCCTAGACATAACATTGGACTAGTTGCTAACTCCCATTGTAAACCTTATTAATACCCAGTAAGTAAATTGAATGCTTGCAAATTCCTCCTCAATACTTACATATGCCGTAACTTTAAAGATGGAAGAGGTAATTTGTATTTTCTTGGTTTGAGGATTCTTTCGAACACTAAAATAGGGGGAAAGGGATACATTTTAAGTATAACAAGCATTCGCATGATACATTTATTTTTTACTTTTTTAACGTTTATTCAGTTTTGAGAGAGAGGGAAAGAAACAGAGCATGAGTGGGGGAGGGGCAGAGAGAGAGGGAGACACAGAATCTGAAGCAGGCTCCAGGCTCTGAGCTGTCAGCAGAGAGCCCAACACGGGGTTCGAACCCATGAGCTGTGAGATCAGGACCCAAGCCAAAGTCGGATGCTCAACTAACTGACTGAGCCACCCAGGTGCGCACCTCCCCCAACCTTTTTTTGAATGTTTGGCATAATACATTTAGAATAGAGATCCCTTTTAGTACGCAGGTGTTCTTATGCCTATAAAATACAGAAACACACAACATCCGACTCAAGTGGTTTGAAAAGGACAGACCTGCCTTTTTACCCCGGATGCGGAACACGGAATTGGACAGTGAGAATATCTGAGGTCTGACCGAGACTCAGAGGATGAATGTTTCCCAAGCCAGAGAAAACCATCAGAAAAGTAGGAAGTGGTAAAAGTCTGACTAAAGTGTAGGCAGCTGTAAGGTAGGTAAAATCACGCTAAACTACAGAATTCGGCAATCTAAACCCACACACCAGCTTGGCCACTGATTTACTAGTTCATTTGGGGCAAGATTAACCTTTCTGAACATCAGTTTCCTCACATGTCAACTAGGCATACTATGGCTCTTTTTAGGATTATGTGAGGAGTGAGTGGGATAAGGTATGGGAAAACTATTTGTTAAATTATGTATTATTAAATTATATCATATTAAAATCATTTTCTTTCCACAGCTCTCTTTCAGTCGCTCTCCCCACAAAAGATGGCCCGAGGCAGCACAGAGCGGAAGCCACTGAGAGATGAGGGAATAGGCTACAGAGGGAGATTTACACCCGGCACCTTCGTAATGCTTTACAGTCTGCAAAATACCTTCACATAATTTACGTCAGATAAAGATCACACAGCCCTGGGAGGCTGGTGGGTGCCATTCGACCAGGTGTAGAGCCAGAAGAGCCAGAGAAGTTAGACAAGACATCTAAGACGTCCCAACCAAAAGTGGTACTTCCGGGACATGACTCCAGGTGCCACAGAGTCCATCCAGTTCCTCTGCCCGCGTCTCCCCCGCTCGTCCCCTGCCTCCGCTCTAGCAGACGCAGGCGGCACAGGCTGTCCTCCTGGGGGACACGGTGCGTCGCGCTGAAAGGAGGCTAGAGCCCCTCCTCGCCTCGCTAGGCGCCTGACACGCGAAGAGTGAGCTGGACGAGGAGGAGGACTGTGGGCGAGTGTGTGTGTGTGTGTGTAAAAGAGAGTTTGCGCACCTACCAGAATGGCCAGACCTGAGCCATTTCGGGGCTCAAAGTTCTTAGGCAGTTTTTTTTTTCAGGCAGCTTTTATCTTTGAAACATTTCATTCAAATTTAAAGGCAGAAATCATACAATTAATTTCCATACACTTCTACGACATGGATTGTGGTCATTATCTTTTCTCTAACACTTAACATATACTGCTTAAACACTAAAGATTGTATTTGAAATTCTGCGCTTATCCAAGGGGTAACTATAACCACTACATACAAAACACTTATACTGCACACACCCACATAACCACCTAAACCCAAATACAGAACATACCTACCTATGGTTATACCTGAATTTCGGTGTTCATCTGGAGGTGGTTATAAATATATAAAAATTCACTAAGCTGTAGGTCCACTATGATTTGTTCACTTTACTGTATGTAAATTAGCCCAGTTAAAAAAAAAAAAAAACAGACCAACCCTTGTAAAAGTTTGTACTTATCCAATAAATGAAAGAAAATTTAGTATTTGATATTTCATTTTAACAGTTAACACATACATGTACTACTTACAAAAGATACTACCATTTGAGCATTAGTAACAGTTGGTTCCTGGGGCGCCTGGGTGGCTCAGTCGGTTAAGCGTCCGACTTCGGCTCATGTCATGATCTCACGGTTCGTGGGTTCGAGCCCCACGTCAGGCTCTGTGCTGACAGCTCAGCTCAGAGCCGGGAGCCTATTTCAGATTCTGTATCTCCCTCTCCCTCTGACCCTCCCCTGCTCACGCTGTCTCTCTCTCTCCCAGAAATAAATAAAACATTAAAAATTAAAAAAAAAAAAAAAGAAAATTTCCTATCTTTGACAGATACGCAGTTTGGAAAACCTCTTCAAAAACTGTGACAAGAGTTTAATATTCACAGCAGAAAAGACAAAGGCTGCCATTAGTGACTACAGAATATTTCTGCATAGACATTTAAAAAAATTTTTTTAATGTTTTATTTATTTCTGAGAGAGAGAGAGAGAGAGAGAGAGAGAGAGAGAGGCAGCCTGAGCAGGGGAGAGGCAGAGACAGAGGAAGATAAAGAATCCGAAGCAGGCTCCAGGCTCTGAGCTGTCAGCACAGAGCCCGGCGCAGGGCTCAAACACACAAACTGTGAGATCATGACCTGAGCCAAAGTCAGATGCTTAACCGACTGAGCTACCCAGGCGCCCCTGCATAGACATTTTTGAAATGTAATGAAACAATGGGTCATATTTACTCTCTAATGAACTGATTCTAAAGTACTACCTATAGTATTTAAAAGAACCATAATCCTTGAAAAGAAGGCATTTTCCAGAACATTTAAAAAGTGTATTTCATAGGACTTGTACTAATGGATGAGGGAAAAAATATCTTAAGAATGTTTTCACCTTCTTGCTTGAGCCAGAGACCACTAAAATCTAGCTCCACGATGTGCCTCCAACATGTACAGACTTAAGGGCCTCGCTTCTTTCTGGAGCAGATTAGTGCTGCTGTTTATCTGCAAGGGCAGCTTGGATAATGTGAAGCAGCTGCTGCACGCACAATCAGAATGATAACAGATATTTTCCTTAAAAACATGAAAATACCCAAAATTCAAGTAAAGGAACAGGACCAAACAATACCCTTGCTGGTTAATTTGGATTGTGCTAGTGACTTGTTCGGGTACGTGGCTCAGAGCGAAAAGTTACTGACACCTGTTGGAGCTCCGCCCGCGCTCCCCCTACCTGTGCATTCCTTCCTCGGAGCTGGACCGATCCAGCCCAAACCGTCGCCCTACCCAAATGACACTGCCTCGGACCCAAATCAGCACAACTGGTTAGAAAAGCCACAGGCAGTGCGCGTGATAAGCAACCCAGCAGGGCCTGAAGGGCCTCTGTGATCAGTTAACCCCTTCGGTTGCTCCGCATTGGCACTTACGCCATCGTAAGCAAATATTTATTCTAATCATAATTTTCTTCTGAAGCTGTTTTGGGAAGACAACAACTTCAAATTTCCTCCCCACCCAGCAAGAAATGCATAAGCACCTTCAGCTCGGGCCGTCAGCAGAAATCCTGAATGGCTCTCAAATAAGAGCGATGCTGTCGTCGGGCTGGCTCCTTCCCAGTGTCCCCTGGAATGGCAGACTAGTGGCACGCGGTCTCCTCTGGTCGGGGAACAGGCCGCGCGTCCCTCTGCTGGCCCTTGGGGACCCCATCCCATCGAGACTCCCCTAACACAGCCGCCCTAAAAATGTCCTCTTCTGAACTTCTGGGGGGTATTTACTATAGTATCAGGAGCTGCAAACATTTGCCTATAAAAAAATTGAAGACTTGATTTCATAACAATTTTTACTTGTCAGAGGTTTTTTTTTTTTTTTAATTTTTACATTTATTTATTTTTGAGACACAGAGAGAGACAGGATACAAGTGGGAGAGGGACAGAGAGAGAATGAGATGCAGAATCTGAAGCAGGCTCCAGGCTCCGAGCTGTCAGCACAGAGCCCGACATGGGGCTCGAACCCACAAACCATGAGATCATGACCTGAGCCGAAGTCGGACGCCTAACCGACTGAGCCACCCAGGCGCCCCTACTTGTCAGAGGTTTTAAACAATTATTTTATAGGCTAGTTTTTCGTTATTTCCTTAAGGTCAAGGACCGCCTGAGGGCTCTCCTTCAGCCTCCTGAGAGCCTGGCAGGGATCTGTGCACACCACCAACCTGCCGGCTGCCTGCCTCAGCGATTCTGAGGGCGGCACTTCTACTCTTTCTGTAAGAGGCCGGGAGTTCGGGCGCCGGTCTTACAAGTGGCCGTTACCCCTGGCGCCACACTTCTGCTTAGCACCAGGGAGGGCAGAAGGGAACGGCAGGCGAGGATCCGGGGAGGGGCAGGCAGGGAAAACAGTTTCTCCACAGCTTAGGCTCCAAAGGTACTTGTTTCGAACACCTCCCCCAGCATCTCCCCCCGCACGGCGCACGGTGGTGAGGAATTCCACATGCTCGCAGGGCCAGTGAAGTACAACACACTGTCACGGCAGCAGTGTGTGTGTGCGCGTGAGTGTGTCACTGGGGGCACCACAGAGCATATGCAGGCGGCTGGAAGCAGGCTTACAAGTTTTCACAAGCTACCCATGATATGGACAGAATGTTCTGGGTGTAAGTATGTATATGTTTTTCTCAAATTTTCTACATTTCTAACATTTTTTAACAATCTTTATATGTTGACAGAGTAACTTTGCAACAAAAATCAGAGGCAAATTAAAGAAATACTTTTTGTTTTTAAAACCACATCAGAGGGGTGGCTGGGGGGCTCAGGTAGTTAAGCATCTGACTCCTGGTTTTGGCTCAGGTCATGATCTCAAGTGTGTGTGTTCCAGCCTTGTGTGGGGCTCTGACCTGACAGCGAGGAGCCTGCTTGGGATTCTCTCTCTCCTCTCTCTTTGCCCCTTCCCTGCTCCATCTCTCTCTATCTCTCAAAATAAATCAACTTTAAAAAAAAAAACAACATACCAGGAAAAGAATGAAGTGAAATAACTACATCATGTAGGTTGTCACACAGCTGAATGACACACCGAGCAGGAGCAAGAATTGAGATGCTGAGCGCAAGTAACAATCGAGAGTTTTATGAGAAGCTAATTCTGTTGTCTTCCTATTAAGGTAAAATTTTGTGACTAAACTCTGGGACCCTTTGCTTTCAGTTGGTCTTACCCATTTCCCCTATAAACATGATCCAATAACTTCATCACTGAAAAGCCCAACCCAATAGAAGTATATATAAATAATATAAAGTTTTTATACCAATTGGATCTTCAAAGAGAAAAATACGGAACTCCTAGTGGAACACCTAAAACAAACTGGAATTTGGAATTAATTTAAAAATGTAAAGTTTATGCCTAGATGAAAATTCTTCCACCTCTCTTTTTTTTTTTTTTTTTACTGTTTTATTTCTGAGAGAAAGAGAGAGACAACATGAACAGGGGAGGGGCAGAGAGAGAAGGAGACACAGAATCTGAAACAGGCTCCAGGCTCTGAGCTGTCAGCGCAGAGACTGATGCGGGGCTCAAACCCATGAACTGTGAGATCATGACCTGAGCTAAAGTCAGACACTTAACCAACTGAGCCACCCAGGCGCCCCTCTTCCACCTCTTTATAAAAAAGGTAGTACTTGTTTTCCTATTACTCAAGCAAATTTACACAACCTGAGGAATTTTGTGTTCCCGTGAAATGTGAAAAGAGACCTGGGATAAACATGACAGGAGACCTGGGCTGAGTGTGACAGGAGGCCTGGGCTGAGTGTGACAGGAGACCTGGGTAAGTGTGGCAGGAACCTGGGTTAAGTGTGATAGGAGACCTGAGGTAAAAGTGACAGCAGACCTGGGGTGAGGCTATAGGAAAGTTGGGGTAAGTGTGACAGGGGACCTAGGTAAGTGTGACAGGAGACCTGGGCTGAGTGTGACAGGAGACCTGGGTAAGTGTGGCAGAAGACCTGAGGTAAATGTGACATCAGATCTGGGGTGAGTGTGACTGGAAACCTGAGGTAAATGTGACATCAGACCTGGGGTGAGTGTGACTGGAGACCTGGGGTGAGTGTGACGGGAGACCTGGGGTGAGTGTGACGGGAGATCTGGGTAAGTGTGGCAGAAGACCTGAGGTAAATGTGCCATCAGACCTGGGGTGAGTGTGACGGGAGACCTGGGGTAAGCACAACGGGAAGCTGGGGAGAACGTGATAGGAGATCCCAGATAAGGTGGCCACCAAGCAGGCCTGGAGCAGGGAACCTGTCAGACGGGGAAACCAGGTGCGAACCGAGTCAGGGAGACGTAGCCAAATCCCAGCCCGGAGGAGAAGGGAGAGGCCGGGAAAGGGGGTCGAGGCGGTGCTGTCCTCACACGGTTTGGGTGTTGGTGTCAACGGGACGCAAGAGCCGCTCGGCCAGCCCAGCGCAGTGAAACAGTGCACTCTGTTAACCAGAGATTTCCCTACTGTAATCTAGCAACAGTACCTCACCAGATCTTTATAGATAAGCTTTGTTGTTTCCAGATACGGATTAAGCACATCTTCATACTGACAAAGGGCTCCACCAAGGCAAAGATGTTTGAAAAGACAAAACAGGAACTCTTCTCGATCAGCTTGGCTAAATATTTCATATTTTTCTGAGTCTTCCACTAGCAAAACCTATGGAAAATGATAACATTTGTCTTAATCCAACATGATTTAAGGTTCTAATTTTTGTTTTCAAAAGTTTCCATTTATTTACTCACAAATAATCCCAGGCCTGTATTAACAACCAATCCCGAACAACCGGAAGGAGTCATCTGCAAGACCTGCGCTCATTTTCCTGCCATGTCACCTACGAGCCACTGACGCTCAGTTAAAGGAATAAACCTGAGTCTTCTCCTCTCCCCCTTTTGCCTTTCTTCTAGTTTATATCTTTAGTAATTGTTTTAGCACTACCTCACCCTATAAGGTCCACAGCCTTTGCTTCGATCTGGCAGCCAACCCTCATTCGCAAGCCCTCCCCCCGCACTGGCTGGATCACCGCTTTCCTTACCACCCCTGCACGCCTCCATTACTCCGTTCTCAACTGCTCAGGTAAATGGACCATTGTAACCACCGCTTTTTCCTGCTGTCCCCTAATAATCTCACCTTACACATCACCATCTACACTGACTCTTGCCTCTCTCAGAAAACAGCACGACAGGGTCTGATGTGGGGGATTTTCTGATACCATCGATTATTACAGACAGCTGATTAAGTTGCTAATTGCGGTAAATACGAACAAGGTGACGAATATAAACCATAGCACACATTTATTTTATTGAGTTGTTTATACCCCACTTGCTTTTTAAAAGAATGTAAAATAGCTAACAGTAAAATATAGACACAGTACGAAAAATAAAAGACAAAAGCCTGTAACCAAGAAACAAAGTGGGAAAAGAAAATATGTACACGTGAGGAAGTCCGGATGAAGGAATGCTGCAAAAAATGTACGTAACACTAACACTACCAAACAGGTAAAGGAGGGAAATAGGGGTCATACACAATCAGTCTAGTAGCAAGAAGTACACCTAATTAGGAAACCTGATTGAGCGTCACATTTGATTTACCCCAGTCAGTCTCAAATGCATATTCATCACAAGGTCAGCATACAAGAGGCATTTAAAATAAACTGTGGTGGTGCCAATGTGCAGATGACTTACGATGAGTTTATGAAAGCCAAGGCGACTTACAGTAAAAAACAGGTGCGGAGAAGTGGCTTATAGTTTATTACTCCCTGGGTGTGCCACACATACCGCTTGACCTGTCTCCCTCCCTCCCCACCTCCCTCTGCTCCTCTCTCTCTCTGTCTCTAAGGAAATGATGTGATACTGAAGCCTGAGTTGGTGGCTACCTAAAGATCTGGCCTAACACAAGAGTGACTAAAGCTCTCAGGAATGACACGCATTCCTTACATGAGCGCTCTGGTGACTGAACAGATTGGGGGGCACAATTCAAAAGTTACAGTGAGGAAGACACTCGGGGGATAAATGCGGAGGCGGCAGCATCTGCGCTGACCCCCGAGCGCTCACACGCACAGCCTTCAGAGGGCAGGTGTGCGGGGGGCCAAGGAGCCAGACCTGTGCGGGAGGCAGTTAGTGTCCTCAGTGAGGCGGGCGACACGGCGGGGGGCCGTGTGCAGTTCAGGCTAAAGCTGGTCACTCACTGATTTATTTTTTTCAGCCAGAGAGCAACCAAGTTAAGACCTTCTTGTCGCCACGGAGCGACCAAGACCAGCAGAGCGAAGCACGGCGGCGGCTGGCAGAAATCCAGCGCCTCTTCCCGGATCCAAGGGCTACGCGCCCGCCGAGCCCAGCAGGACAGGCAGCGCCGCCAAAGTGCCGCCTCCCGGACGGAAAGTCCCAGGCCAAGGCTCTCTGGAGAGGTGAGGGTGAGCTCTCCGAAAATAGGGGAAAGGGCCTTGCGACACAGAAGTGTGCCAGCGGAGATCGGGACAGATCAGAAGAGCTGAGCAGACGGGCCCGGAAAGGAAGACGACTCAGACTAGACTAGACACTCCGTAAAGGTTAATTTCCAATCCTTGGTACGGAAGAGCGGTCGTTATGATCAGATCCACGCGGGGACAGTACTTCTCTTGTGTCATGGGTAACACTGAACTAAAGAGCTACTATATAGAGGCTCCTCAGTTGTGTGTTTGGTCATTTTCACGGAGTTAATTTTATTTTCTTCTTCAACTAAGAGTCCTTTCAGGTGTTCTGTTAGTGTAGAACAATGCACAGACTGGCTGCATGCCTCCCGTCTCCTACAGACGAGAGGTCTGTGTCCAGAACAGTGTGTCAGCAGCTTCCCTAATTCATTCTCATCGGGATTTAACAATAAATTCAACTTCTACATCTCCTTTCTCTCTCAATGTAGAATAATAGTAATTAGTGGTTACTTAGTCATTACTATTAGTTAGTCATTACTATTACTGAAAGCTTACTAAGTACCAGGCATCGGGCTAAACACTTTAGGTGCATTATCTCACATAATTTATTTTATTTTATTTTGAAAAATATTTTTGAGAGAGAGAGGCAAGGGAGAGAGAGACACAAGCAGGGGAGGGGCAGAGAGATGGAGATAGAGAACCTGAAGCAGGCTCCAGTCCAGGCTCCAAACCTGTCAGCACAGAGCCCAATGCGGGGCTCAAATCCATGAACTGTGGGATCATGACCTGAGCTGAAGTCGGACACTCAACCGACTGAGCCACCCAGACACCCCTCACATAATTCTTATATCATTCCTATTTTATAGATGAAAAAAGAGGTTAAGTACCACAGTTATTAAGTAGCAGACCCTGGATTTTTAATCTATGTCTATTTGATACTAAAGCTTTACTTTAAAAAAAAAAAAAAATCTCTACACCCAGTGTGGGGCTTGAACTCACAACCCTTAGATCAAGTAGCTTCCTCCATTGACTGAGCCAGCCAGGAGCTCCTGAAAGCCCTGATTCTTTTTTAAATGTTTATTTTTGAGGGAGAGAGAGAGAGAGGAGACAGGGACACACACACACACACACACACACACACACACACACACACACACCCACCCACCCACCAAGCAGGAGGGCAGAGACCAAGGGAGACAGAATCGGAAGCAGGCTCCAGGCAATGTTTATTTTTGAGGGAGAGAGAGAGGAGACAGGGACACACACACACACACACACACACACACACACACACACACACACACACACACACACACACACACACACACACACACACACACACACACACACACACACACACACACACACACACACACACACACACACACACACACACACACACACACACACACACACCAAGCAGGGAGGGGCAGAGACCAAGGGAGACAGAATCGGAAGCAGGCTCCAGGCAATGTTTATTTTTGAGGGAGAGAGAGAGAGGAGACAGGGACACACACACACACACACACACACACACACACACACACACACACCCACCCACCCACCCACCCACCAAGCAGGGGAGGGGCAGAGACCAAGGGAGACAGAATCGGAAGCAGGCTCCAGGCTCTCAGCTGTCAGCACAGAGCCCAACATGGGGCTCGAATTCACAAACTATGAGATCGTGACCTGAGCTGAAGTCAGCAGCTTAGCTGACTGAGCCATCTGGATGCCCCTGAAAGCCCTAATTTTTAACCTTTTAATAAACAGTTTGTCTCCATAATTACAATAATGATAATAAGAGGCACCTGGGTGGCTCAGTCGGTTGCGTGTCCGACTCTTGATTTTGGCTCAGGTCATGATTTTCATTTTGGATTAGGTCGTGGGATGGAGCCCTGGGCTGGGTTCTATGCTGAACATGGAGCCTGCTTGAGATGTTCTCTCTCTCTCCCTCTGCCCCTCTCCCAGCTCACTCTCACTCTCTCCCTAAATAAAATAATGATAATAATAATACACTTCATTTTAACATGTCATACTTTTTAAAAATTACAATTAAATGCTTTCTCAACTCAACAGTTTAAGGAAGAAGATAGAATGGGCATTTTAATCACTATCTCGTACAGATGATATCTAGGCACTCAAGATATTGAGTGATTTGCCTAGTTACTATCTTATAAGTAATAACTCAGGAATTGGGTAAATAACCTATGTCTTTTGATTCAATATACCTCTTGCTAAAAGAAAAATTAATCAAATGGATTTTTAAAAGTTTATTTGGGATGCTTGGGTGGCTCAGTCAGTTACACATCTGACTTCAGCTCAGGTCAGATCTCCGGGTTCATGAGTTCGAGCCCCACATCAGGCTTTGTGCTGACAGCTCACAGCCTGGAGCCTGCTTTGGATTCTGGGTCTCCCCCTCTCTCTCTCTCCTTCCCCCACTAGCACTCTGTCTCTTTTTCTCTCAAAAATAAATAAACCTTAAAAATTTTTAAATAAAAAAATTTTTTTTAAAAAATTAAAGAAAATAAAAGTTTATTAATAGGGCGCCTGGGTGGCTCAGGTGGTTGTGCGTCCGACTTCAAATCAGGTCACAATCTTGTGGCTTGTGAGTTCGGGCCCTGCATCAGGCTCTGTGCGACAGCTCAGAGCCTGCAGCTTGCTTCAGGTTCTGTGTCTCCCTCTCTCTCTGACCCTCCCCCACTCGCTGTCTCTTTCTTTCTCAAAAAAAAAATGTTAAAAAAAATTTTTTTTTAAAGTTTATCTACTTTGAGAGAAAAAGAGAGAGAGCATGTGAGTAGGGGAAGGGCAGAGAGAGATGGCGAGAGAGAGAATCCCTAGGAGGTTCCACACTGTCAGTACAGAGCTCCATGTGGGGTTCAAATGCAAGATCATGACCTGAGTTGAAACCAAGATTCGGACGCTTAACTGACTGAGCCACCCAGGTGCCCCTAAAATGGCTTTTTTTTACCTCAGCAGTGAGACAGAATGATTCATTTATGACAGGGGTATTTTTAAACATTCATTTGATATGTTAAGGGCCCCATATTGAAGAAAAAGAGCCATCAGTTAAGCAGGTCAGGGCTTCTCTGCCCTCGCACTACTGAAGTGCTGAGGTAGAGAACTGTGTTGTGGGGGCTGTCCTGGGCCTGGCACGATGCTCAGCAGCATCTCTCTCTGGCCTCTACGCATTACGGTTAGTAGCATCTGGCTGGGAACTACTGACATACACAGGTAATTCGATTGATAGTAAAAGTCCCATCCAAGAAAAAAAAATCTACCAATGTAATGAGTATTACTGACTATTAATGATCGATAAGAGGTGCTTTATGTATTTTACGCAGGTAAAAGTTTTTGACACTAAGCACTTCCTGAAATAAAATTCTATTATGAAATTTAAAAAATCTGTACTTACTTTTCGTAATTCGTCAGAAACAGGAAAGGGATCACAAAAAGAATCTAAACACTTTACAATATGTCCATCTTCACGTACGATATTTTTATCATATAACCGATGAAAAAATGACATTGAAAGCTGTGTACAAGGAACATTTGTAGCTTCAATTTTTTTCACTTCAGTTCCTAAAAGAAACGATTTTATAAAATATAAAAATTAACTTAGTATTCTCAGTTATTTCCAAAACAAATATCACCATGCAGGGATTCTAAGTAGCCAAGAAGGACATATATCTGGGTATATTTAAAGGATACATGAGTTAAGGGATTTTAGTAAATTATTAGTTTGCTGTTTGTTCATTTTTACTAATCACTAAAAGTCTTTGACAAAATTTCACCATTTCAGCCCTAGAAGATGTAAATTAGAAAATGTTTGAAAATGAAATCATTTTTTGTGTAGTAGGGGATTCTTACATCAGTTCTAATCCATATATCAGAACTGCCTATAAAAGCATAAGAACTGCTTTGTGTGACTTTGGATTTGTATTGTGTTCAATGCTTTATAATTCGTTTTATAAAGTTTTATAAAAACTTTAACTAATGTTAAGTAATGGGTATTGGCAAAGTCCTGAGGATGTCTTGAAAATTTTCCTCTCCTTTAAAAAAATTTCTCCCTTGTGATCTCATTTACAGTGTTTTTTGCCCAAAACCAGCTTTTCTAAGTCAAGGTAAGTTTCAAACCAGGCTCTAATCAAGTTATGACAAGTTTGGAATTAGAGAAATTTGTGACCTTGGTGTTTTGTCTACCTTCGTCTTGTAGCTCGTTTCCCCCCCCACATACCTTCCCCCACCCCAAACTTACTTCCTGAATGTTTCCTTTTGGAGTGGACTTTCCATTACTAGAGGTTCTGCTCAGTTACAGAAAGACACAAAGATTAAAATGAATATTTATTATTGCCTCAATTTCTCTCTCGTGCACTCACATCCACATGCGGGCTCAGATATATATAGGGGTGGTGTTCTTTCTTCAGAGTTCTCCTTGGGACAGACACCTCAGGGTGGGGCCCTTGGTGCGACCCGCCCTGGTACGTGTGCTCAGTATCTGATGCCAGAAGCAGCTTGAGCTTGAGAAGAGCGATGGCGGAGGTTACCTGCACCCCGTCCCTCCGGCTGCCCGCCTGGGGCCCTGCGAGCACCTGCCGCTCTCATTCTGGGCTCGAGCTCGGCCTGCGTGGATGCGAGACGGGCATGTGGAGACAGGAGCTGTGTATGCTTCAGTACGTTCAAGAACTATACTGCTAGAAAAAGCTCCTTTTGTTTCAGGGGGGAAATCCTCTGGGGGAGTGAAGGGACAGGAAGACCACAGAAAATGACAGAAGAGCTCTGAGTGCTGCAAGAGCAAAGACCAAGAGCAGTACAGAGCCAGACAGTCTTCAAAGACGTGAGGATGAAGGACTCACTTTGGGCAACGTGCCATTCTAATAAACGACCCTAGCTCTGATGCAGGGAGTCGCAGGAGGGTCGGGATGGTAAGAAAAGGTAATTAAATTCAGAACACTTAATCTGAGGCGTAGAAATAGCATTTGCTAGGGACTGAACTGCGTCCCTCCAAAATAATATATTGAAGTCCTAAGCCCCAATGTAATGGTATTTCAAGAGGGGCCTTTGGGAAGTCATTAGGGCTGGATGAGGTCACAGGTGCGGTCAGCACCTCCATCAAATCAATTCTGAAAGGACATAATTCAGTCCATAGCATTTTGCCCCTGGAACCCCCCCCCATTTCGTATCCTTCTCCCGTGCAAAGCATGTTTATTCTATCCTAACAGCCCCAAAAGTCTTAGCCCATTCCTGCATCATCGCTAAAGTCTAAAGTCTCACCTACATAGCACCTAAATCAGATATGGGTGACAGGGGAGGTTCGCTTCATCCTCGGGCAAAATTCCTCTCCATCTATGACCCTGTGAAACCAGACAAGTGACATGCTTCCAAGTACAGCAGTGAGACAAGCACAGGAGAGACATCTTCATTCCAAAAGGGAGAAACAGAAAACGAGGGGTGATGGTCCCAAGCAAGCCTACAACTTGGCAAGTCAAGTTTCATTAGATTTTAAGCCTCAAGAACAATCCTCTTTGGTTCAATGCTCTGTCTTCCTGACCCGCCAGGGCGGTGGCCCAGCCCCCGAGGACCCCCCCCAAAGGCACAGTGTGTTACTGAAACTGGCCCCGATGACCTCTGACTGCCTTTCCGTCCTTCTTGTCTTGTCCTGAAGAACGGCCAGGCGTGCAGCCAAATGGCTCTATTCTATGGTCACTTGTCTCGTTTCTGTCCCCTTTAGTTCAAACTGGCAGTGTCTTTGCCGGTACAACCCCCCTGGGACCCTGGCTTCTCCTGAAATGGCTGATGAGGGCCAAGAATTACACACATGCTCTCTTCACCAAATGGCTGCCCAGCCACACCTGTTCTCAGCAAAAGACTCTTTCTCATTCTCTACAGTACGGAAGGCTGAGAATTTTCCCAGTCTTCAAGCTCTGGTTCCTTCTTAACAATTCCTTCCTCAATCCACCTCTTCCTTTCCTACTTTGCTGTAAGCACTGGGGAAGAACCAAGCTGCCCCGACAACAGTCTGTTGAGACATGTCCCGACTACATCTGTAATTTTATCACTTGCAAATTCTACCTTCCCCCAAACACTAGAACATAGTTCAGCCAGGTTCGCTGCCGCGCTGTGGATTGTCTTTCCTCCCGGTTCTGATAACAAGGTCCTCATTTCTGTGTGAGATCTCACTGGCATCAAGCTTAGCATCCATGTACCTGGGCTAGCAGGCACCTCACAGCTCTTCCACTGACGCCCATGACAGTTTCACAGCCACTTCTAACTTTTTTAGGTGTGTTACTGGAGCACCCCGCTTCTCAGGACCAAAAGCTGCGATAGTCTGCGTAGGGGACCGCCACAGCACGCCACGGGCTGGGCGGTTCAAACAGCAGACGTTTACGTCTCACGGTTCTGCAGGCTGGGGGCCCAAAACCCAAGGCGCTGGCTGCTCTGGCTCCCGGGAAAGGCTCCTCCTGACTGGCAGACGGCTGCCTTCTGGGCTGTGCGCGCACACGGCGGGGCTCTGGCAGCTCTTTCTCTGGTCGGAAGGGCACTAGTCCCATCAGAAGAGCTGCTCGCGATGTCATCTAAACCTAATCGGCTCCCAAAGGCCTCATCTTCAATTACTGTAACAGTGGGGGTTAAAGCAACATAATTGTGGGGGGGGGCGGGGGGCAGGACACAATTCAGTCCATAGCACACGCTGTTAGGCAGAAATGTGGTAAAATCAGGTCTCCAGCATTTGTAAGACACGTAACACACTGCTATGATCGCATACAAAGTTAAGAGTGTCTATTGACTTGGTGTCCAAATCGGTGTTTTCTGGCAACTTCATTAATGGCGAAGTGGCACAGACAGGACAGCGCAGTGGTCCACATCTTGAATTCGGGAGCCTGGCCAGGTGTGTACAACTGCAAATCACCTACTCATGAATCCGACTCTTCGTTAGTGATACAGGGTCCCTGATAGTACCTGCCTGAGTTGTTCTGAGAATTAGAGGAGGCAGTGGGGGCATGTGGGGGCTCGGGCAGTTGAACAGCCCACTCTGGCTCAGGTCATGATCTCGTGGCTCGTGACTTCGAGCCCGTCATCAGGCTGGCTGCTGTCAGCGCAGAGCCCCCTTCGGGTCTTCTGTCCCTCTCTCTCTGCCCCTACGCTGCCTGCGCTCTCTCAAAAATGAAATTTAAAAAAAAAGCCATTTAAAGGAGGTAGTGAACATAATGCCCTTAACTAAGCACATAGGAAGCATCCGTTACGTCACCCAAAGAAGGGCAGTGTGTCTGTGTGAGGAGGACTGTGGCTGCGGGGAGACGGGACCCGCGGCACCCGCCCCTGTGTGCCACACCCCTGGCAGGACAGGCCCGGGCCAGCGCAGCCGTGAGGGGCTTCTTCTCACTCTTTAACACTGGTTCACTGGCTAGAAGAATGGCTTTTCTCTCCTTTCCAAAAGCTGTTTATTTTAGCAGCTGGCCCTCAGAGGAAAATTGGAGAGAAGACGGTTGATAATATCAGAAACAGAAAAGCTGGTAGGAGATAGAAAACAAGCTAATGGAAGAGTACTAGCAATCTTCTAGAAACTTCTACTTCTGAAATAGAAGGCTACCTCTTTTGCCTGATTTTTCAGAGTACTTCTAATTGATTCTGTCAGGCACATGTGGAATTTTAGAACCTCTCTTTTTGTAATGCTTTTTTTAAAAATAAAAAAAAGTACTGTCTGTCAGTACGGGGGAAGGTTGGACTTTTTTCAACGAACCTTATTTTTGTAAACGAACTAACTGAAGTTACTGTAACTTTCATAAACTCTGTAATACATGCCTCTGATTATTTCGTTTTGAAGACTTTGAACCAGTAAGTGCATTTGCTCAGAGTGAGTATAACTGTGAAAGTGCTCTGAAGATCACCCTGTACCAGCTTTTTGCTCTACAAATTTTACAATGGTTTTTAGCCAACAGCAATAAAATGTGACCTACTAATTCTAACGTCACGACTCTTGTTCTTGACTAATACGTTCAGCAAAGTCATTTTTGTGTAAGACTACTAGAATTTCATGAACATGCAGTGTAGGAATTTACCAAAATAACCCCATCTAATTTAAAATCCACTTACATTTTTCTTAAGCTCAAACCCACATTACTAACCAGATTTTCCTCCTAAGTGGAAGCATAATTGGTTCTATTGTTAAGACACCTCAATCTAACATTTAAAATATAGTGGTCATGTTTTTGTTTTCAAAAGAGTCGTCTATTAACTCTCTGGTTTATTCCTTGGCCTGAGAATTATTTAAGAGATTTGAGTGTTATTGTTTGGGTAATTTTCTTTAAGGATTTCTAGCTATGTTTCAAGGTACTATGAAATTATTACGTATATAAAATTTTTTTTGAGATTTTAAGACTCTCTCTTCCATGATTTTATATGCTATTTGATGAACTTCCTAAGAATATCTGCTTCCTCTGTCAGAAATCTGCTGCCCTATTCCGACTGATTTGGCCCAACTGTCGTCACATCGGCGGCACCTTACCTGACCCTCTCTTTTTCCTTCTACTGCTATGGTAGCACATTAGTGCACTATTTTGAACATGTTTTTATTTCTTTTTGAGAGAGAAAGAGAGAGCACGTGTGCAAGTGGCGGAGGGGCAGAGAGGGAGACAGAATCTGAAGCAGACTCCGTGCTGTCAGCACAAAGCCATATGTGGGGCTCGAACCCACGAACTATGAGATCATGACCTGAGCCGATGCTGGACTCACAACCGGCTGAGCTCCCCAGGCGCCCCTTGCACTGTTTACTTTACATATCAACCAGTTTCTTGAGTACGCGTTTTCTTGTATTCCCCTCAGTGTTCCCGGCAGCGAGCAGAGTCCATGGGAGACGCGCAAGCAATGAACGAAAAGAGGACCGGTGCTCGTGCGCTCTGCCAGCACGGTAGCCGTGGGCCCAGGAGGGAGACGCAGGAGGGCCTGGCACAGCTGACCGTGCTTGACCTCGATGTTATCAGGCAAGTGAGTCATTATTCACAGTATGTATTTCAGAATGAAAATTCCTAAGGCAAAGTTTTGTGATAATAATAAAACAGTCATCGGAAAAGATAAAAGTAAGTTTTATTTACCTAATGTAATCCATTGTCCAGAAGAATCTGAAAGTAACTTCAAATTGGGAATAACATTGGGGTCTTTGAAAAAAGCCTAAAATACAAATTTGAGGGGAACAAGTTAGAAATTTTATTACAAACAATAGGAAGAATCCATTTCTAAAACAACTGTAGTAAAATCTCACTTGATTAGGGAAGGATTTTTATTTATTTATTTATATTATTTTAATGTTTATTTATTTTTGAGAGAGAGAGACACACACACACAGAGTGTGAGCAGGAGAAGGAGAGAGAGAGGGAGACACAGAATCTGAAGCAGGCTGTAGGTTCTGAGCTGTAAGCACAGAGCCCGATGTGGGGGCTTAAACTTATGAACTGTAAGATCATGACCTCAATCGAAGGTGGATGCTTAGTGGACTGAGCCACTCAGGAGCCCCTCATGAGTACATTTGATCTAAGGGCAATAGGAAGACACTGAAGAGATTTAAGCAAAGAAAGATGCTTAAAATAGTCCTATTTTTTTACACGCGCTCTCGCAGCACTGTGGAGAATGAACGAAGGGTTACTAAGAGAGTAGTTAGGAGGGAAAGTACTGCTGTAATCCAGGAAGATCCGGTGTTCACTTCAGTCAAGACGATAGCAAGCAGGGAGGTGGAGAAGTGATGGATTCAACGCCTATTTAGGAGGAAGGGACAGAGAGAGAGGGAGGAAACACAGATGACACCTAGAATCTTTGCATGAGAAACTGGACAGAATGAATGTCATTTAATGAGAAAGGGAACAGTGAAGGGGAGCAGGTGTGCAGAGTGAAGATGAATACATTCCTCGCGTATGTGTGAAATGCCTGCGGTATGCTACGCACAAGTTCCTATACACGGAGCGTATGCTCTAGTGCTGGGAGAGAAACATGTTACAGGATCACATATGCCCAATTACAAAAAGGTAAGTTTCCCCCAAAACTACTCCTCTGAAAAAAAAGCTGCTAACTTTATAAAGTCTTTCAAGCTAAAGAGTGTGCAATTATCTTTATTTAATATTTTACTTTTATTTTCTTTTAAAGTTTATTTCCTCTATTTTGAAAGAGACAGACAGAGCATGGGAGGGGCAGAAAGGATAGAGAGAATCCCAAGCACATTCTGCACTGGATGCATGGAACCGAAGTGGGGCTCAAACCTACGATCGGTGAGATTATGACCCAAGCAGAAATCAAGAGTTGGAAGTTTAACCGAGTGAGTGACCCAAGTGCCCCACAGTTACCTTAATTTATATAATATACACTTTGAAAAGGAACATAAGCTGGAATTAACCTCAGTTAATACTGATTTTGAATGTCTTCTGCAAAAATCAGTCCAGGAGAAATTTAATTCAGATTCAGTAATTATTCCTGGGGGGAGGGAGTTTCAACTTACAGTTACATTTTACATCCCATTATAAACGGAGGCAGGCTAAGTGACCTGCACTGAATTGACCTAGAGCCAGTGGAAATAAGTCTTCATAAAGGCCTCTCACATAAAGCAACAGGAGAGTTATTATGTTGGGGTTAATTATGCACCAAAAGAATAATTTTTTTTTTAAAAAAAGCCCTGTCCTGGTACATTTAAATAGTATTTTGGGTATGTTATAGAATTTCCATCAAGGCATTTGAAGGGATTGTCTGTATCTCAACTTTAGGAAAGCTAATGTGCTCTGGAAAAATATTAGATGATTCCCAAACAAGTTACAGGATACCAAAGATACTGATACCAAAATGCATGTAAAGATTAAACTTATTTCATAAAACGTGAGGGTGGAAAAAGTATTTATAAATTGGTATATTCGTTTTTAGAACACAGAATGTTAAGTGCATTTCTATTATATGCCATATGTATGAAATCTGGCAGATTGCTCGGTTTGGATCCAGTATCAATTCTCTTCCTTAAGAAATCCAATTTTATTCAGGGCAGCCATGCGCGCAGCTCAGGCTGCACCGGCCAGGCTCTGCGCTAGGAGGCCGTGATGTTGTGCAGACCTTGAGAAAGCTCTGTAAGTTGCTTCTTTCCCCCATGATCCTTACCCCCACGGTGAGGATGCCCACACTATACCCTGAGCCCAGAGCTCTCTCCTGAAACTCCAAGCAAGGTCTTAGATTCCACAGTCTAGGACCCTGCCACTTGCATGCACTTCGAGTTGGGCATGCCTAAAACTGAACTCATCTTCCTTATTCTTTTGCATTTTCTATGGCTTTCATGGCATCATCTACCGCTCCAGCCAACCAACTCCGACGCTCGCTCATCCTTCTACCTTATCCTCAGTATCTCATCAGTCCCGACGCTGCCTTTCTCCGCAGCGCCCGGCGGGAAGGGGCTCCGGGCATCCTCTGCGTCTGCAGACAGCGGTTTCCCGCCCGCCGCCGCCACTTCCGGGCTCCATTTCTGCCAGGGCGACCCGAGTAGTTTAAACTTTACAGTCGTCCTGAAACCTTTCAGTGACTCCTCACCAGCTGGCTAAGCCCGGACTCCTCCGCGAGGCGCAGGTGGAGAAGGGACGTTTCAGTCACTGCGGGGCTGCGCTCCGTCGGCGACAGCGGGGCCCGAGGACGCTCGGCGTCACAGACCACAGGCGGCACCGCGGTCAGTCTGACGGCGGGAAAAACCCGATTTGAAATCACGTGGCTGAGCCTTAAGGACCGCACCAGGGCTTGTCATCTTGAGTGTCCCCCCTTTCGAAGCTGCCCGCTCCAGCATTCACGGCGGGGGGCGCCCCCGGAACCCCCGCGTGCACGTGCGGGGGCGCCGTCCCGCGCGCGCGCTGACCAGCGGCCCACAGAGCCCCCCGAAGTCCTCTGAAGCCGCGTCGGGGTTCACAGACGACCCCGCGGCGGGGCACCGGGGGACGGAGGAGGGGGCCGGGGCCCTGGGGGACCGCCGCGCGGTCGGCCGACAGCCGAGCGCCCCTCCCACCCGCACACCAACCATGACGAAGTCGTCCTTGCGGTAGGCCTGGAACTTCCGGTCGAAGCCGAACGCCTGCGCCGCGACTCTGCCCAGCATGGACCTGTGGCGGGGAGGAGGGAGGTCGGCTCGGGCCCCGCGGCAGGGCGCTCCCGGCCCGCCCGCCCCGCCCCGCGCTCTCACCACTGGCGGAGCCGGCCGGTGGTCTCCTGGCTGCTCAAACACTGGAAAGTTTTCTGAGGCAGGAATCTGAAGTAGTAGCCGCCCAGATCCCCCGGCTCCCCGGCCGCCATCGCGCTCCTACTCCGCGTCAGAGTCCCGTTTCCATGGAGACGCGGCGGCTAGAGGGTCCGCCCGGCGCTGCGGGGGCGTGGCTACCGGGTTCTTCCGGGGGAGGAAGCCAGGCACGCGGCAGGGGCGGGGCGAAGCGAGGCCGGGGCGGGGCCACGCGGAGAGTCGGTCTCTAATTGGGTCGGGGCTTTGCGGTTGTTGGGGACCGAGCGAGGTGAGGCGGGGACGCGGCCACGCGGAGGCCGCAGGGCACAAGCGGGAGGCCAGTCTCGCGGCGGGGCGGGGCGAGCGGGCGGGAGCGCGGCGAAGCGGGAGCGCGGCGGGGCCTTGCGGAGGAGAACGGGCTCTGGTTGGGCGCGGCGCCCGGCGGTTGCTCGGGGCAGGCGGCCAGGCTCGCAGCGAGAGACCGAGGCCGAAGGCGGGGCTACGCGGAGGGGGCGGGTCACGTGGGGAGGTTCGGGGCGGGGCTATGTGGGCGGGGGCGGAGCCGTGTGGAGGGGGCGGTGCTATGCTGCGGCCGTGGGGAGCTGGAGAGGAGCTGGAGAGACCGTGTCTCCGCCAGGGGCTTCCCTGGGGAAAGGGGTGACGCAGAGAGAAAGTACAGGTGCGTACTCAGTGCAGTCGACCCGTAATCATAATTCCTCAGCACAGGTTAATTTCCTAATCTCAAACCTGCTAGCTTGGATTTATCTAAACTTTATGACTCAAACATTTATGAAGACAACATTATTTTCAATTAATTAGGCTTATTTTGGAAGACGCATGTCTATATGACTACTTGGAAAACTATTCTCTTTTACCATCTCTCTCTTTTTTTTTTGATTTACATCTGAAGGCTAAAGACTCCAATAAGACCATGTTGGCTGATAGAAACACATACTTTTTAAAATTTATTATATTTTTAAGTAAATTTTGAGAGAGTGAGCAGGGGCGGGTAAATGGAAAGAGGAACAAAGGATCCAAAGCAGGCTTTGTGCTGATAGCAAACCATACGTGGGATTCAAACTCACAAACCATGATGAGATCATGATGTGAGCTGAAGTCGGATGCTCAACTGACCGATCCACCCAGACTCTCTGAAAGACTGATTTAACATAAATGTCTAATGAAGAAAGTAGAACAATAAAAACCAAAAGATTGAACTAAACTATACTAAAAGTATAGTTTCAAAGATAAGTATTTTGTGTACAATTTTCCTGAAAAGTACTTTATTAAGTAACATTAAGAGTGGGAACATGACACTCCTGATTTAAAGTTTCCTTAGTTTTTATAAGTTTGTCAACATGAGTGATCAGTTTCCTCTGAATAAATATACTGACATTTCATTGCACTCACCATCACATTTGAATTGGCATACCAGAATTTAGTTTTATTTATTTTTGATGTTTATTTATTTATTTTGAGAGAGAGTGTGAGTAGGGAAGGGGCAGAGAGAGATTGCAAGTAGCCTCTGTGGTATCAGTGCAGAGCCCAGTGTGAAGCTTGAACTCATGAAGCATGAGATCATGACCTGAGCCAAAATCAAGAGACCCTTGACTGACTGAGCAGTGCAGGTGCTCCTTTTTATTATTTAAAAAAATTCTTAAAGATCGGCTTTTAAGTAATCTCTGCATCCTACAAGGGGCTCAAATTTACAACCCCAAGATCTAGAGTCTTATTGTTTTACCAACTGAGCCAGGTGCCCTGGAACACATACTTCCTATCTTCTGGTGTAAACTAACTTTTGTGTCTGGTTTTCATGGTTTTGTTTCATCTAATAGCAGTGAGGCCTGGATTTGTGATGGTTCAACTTAACGGTTTTTCAACTTTAGGAGGATGCAGAAGCAATATGCATTTAGTAGAAACTGTACTTGGGATTTTGAATTTTGATCTTTTCCTGGCCTAGCAGTACGTGCTCTGATCATCCTATGCTGCTGCGCCGAGGCTGCACCCACAGCTACATCAGTCCCATGGTCACGAGGGTAAAAAAACCATAGACTCACAACCATTCTCTACACATGCAACCACTGTTTTTCACTTTCACTACAGTGTTTAATAAGTTGTATGAGATATTCAACAGTTTATTATAAGGTAGGCTTTGCGTTGGATGATTTTGCCCAATTTTAGGCTAATGTAAGTGCTCTGAGCATGGTTAAGGTATGCTAGCCTAAGCAATGATAATTGGTAGGTTACATGTTTTTTGTCTGTTTATTGAAGCAGAGAGAGCGAGCTAGGGATGGGCAGAGGGAAGAGAAGAGAGAATCCCAAGCAGGCTCCACACCCAGCAAGGAGCCCAAATTGGGGCTCGGTGTCAGGAGCGTGAGGTCATGACCTTAGCCAAAATCAAGAGTCAGATGTTCAATTCACCAAGCCACCCAGGCGCCCCTGGTTATGTGCATTAAATGTATTTTTGACTCATGGTATTTTCAATTTACAGTGGGTCTAAAGGGGTGTCAGTTTACAGTGGGTCTAACTGTTGTGAGTTGAGGCTAGGCACAGTCTTTCGTTGTTGATTAGTTTTCTATCGCATCGCTATGCCACAGCTGATCCTTTTGGGTGTATACAGTTTGAGGCTATGCCGAAAGCAGCTATGGATGTGTGGAGCATGTCTTTTGATGAATTCACATGTACTCCTTTTGGAAGTATACACAACACGGCAGGTGCTCAGTCATAGGGCATTAGTAGGTCTTGTTTGACTAGATACTGCCAGAGCATCTTCTAAAGTAGATCAGTTCATACTCCAACCAGCTCACATGAAATTTCCAGTTCTACATTCTTGCCAACACATACTATGGTCAGTTGTTTTTTTTTTTTTTCAAATTTTAGGCTTTCTGGTGAAGTTATATTTCTCATTGTGATTCTTTTAATTTTTAAAAAATGTTTTATTTATTTCTAGGAGAGAGAGAAACAGCATGAGCAGGGGAGGGTCAGAGAGAGAGGGAGTCACAGACTCTGAGACTCCAGGCTCTGAGCTGGCAGTCAGCACAGAGCCTGACGCGGGGCTCGAATTCACGAACCGCGAGATCATGACCTAAGCGAAAGTCGGATGCTTAACCGACTACGCCACTCAGGCGCCCCTCTCATTGTGATTCTTAATTTGCATTTCCTTGATAGTTGTTGAGCAATTTTTATGTGTTTTGGCCATTTGGATATTTTCTTTAGTGAAGTGCCTGTTTAAGTGTTTTGTCCCCGAAGAGTTGTCCATCTTTTAAAATTTATTTTTGAAAAATGATTATTTACTCTGGATAGAAGTCCATTGCCAAATACATGCATTGCAAATATTTTTTTTTCTTTTTCTTCTTCTTTTTTTTTTTAAGATTACTGATTTGTTTAGAGAGAGATTGGACTCAAGCAGGGGAAGGGCAGAGTGAGAGGGAGAGAGAGGATCCCAAGCAGGCTCCATGCTGTCAGCACAAAGCCCACAGTAGGGCTCAAACCCACAAACACTGAGATATGACCTGAGCCAAAATCAAGAGTCAGATGCTCAATCAACTGAGCCATGCAGGTGCCCCACAATGATTATCCCTTTTGTCTATAACTTGCTCGTAGCTTTGATACTCACAAATTCTTAATTTTAATGAAGTCCGATTGATTTTTTTTTTTTGTACCTTTCTTTTTCAAAAAAAAATTTTAAAATATTTATTTATCTTTGAGAGAGAGAGAGAGAGAGAGAGAGAGAGATTTAGACTGAGTGGGTTAGGGGCAGACAGAGAGGGAGATAAAAAATCCGAACTAGGTTCCAGGCTCTAAGCTGTCAACACAGAGCCTGATGAGGGGCTCAAACCCATGAACAGTGAGATCATGACCTGATGTGAAGTTGGATGCTTAACCAACTGAACCACCCAGGTGCCCCTCAAAAAAAACCTTTTTAAGTAGGCTCCACATCCAGCATGGAGCCCAACACAGGGCTTGAACTCAAGACTCTGAGGTCATGACCTGAGCTGAGATCAAGAGTCAGATGCTTAACTGACTGAGCCACCCAGGATCCCCTCAATACATTTTTTTTAAAAGCTCTTTTCATTATTTTCCATATGGTTTCCCAATCTTACACATACTCTTGTAAGTTTTTATTTAAAATCCAGTTAACATATAGTGTCATATTAGTTTAAGGTGTACAATGTAGTGATTCAACACGGAGATACATCACCCTGTGCTTATCACAAGTACACAGCTTAATCCCCATCACCTGTTTGCCCTGACACCCATCCACCCCACTCTGATGACCACCAGTTGTGTTCTCTGTGGTGAAGAGTATGGTTCTTGGTTTGCCTCGCTCTTTTATCCCCCCATGATCATTTGTTTTGTTCCTTAAATTCCACATGAGTGAAATCATATGTGGTATTTGTGTTTCTTTGGCTTGTGTCACTGAGAATAATACTCTGTAGCTCCATCCATGTCATGGCAAATATCAAGATCTCCTTCTGTTTTTTTCTTAAGTTTATTTATTTATTTTGAGAAAGAGAGCAGGGGAGGGGCAGAGAGAAGGAGAGAGAGAGAATCTCAAGTAGGTTCCTTGCTATCAGCACAGAGTCTGATTTGAGGCTTGATCCCACAAACCATGAGATCATGACCTGACCCAAAATCAAGAGTCAGACACTTAATTGACTGAGCCACACAGGGACCCCTCCTTATGCTTTTATAATGCATCATATACAGGTCCCAAATGTGCTGTTTCCCCAGACCCAAGACTAGGGTTTGGTTTATAGCTAGAGAGGACTTTAGGTACCAATCAAGTCTCATCTGAAAACAGCTTGAAAATGAGTAGGAGAAACACAGCGTCCATGAAATCTGGCAGGAAAAAAAAAAAAGAAGAATCAGGCCACTGAACACTTTGAAGGCCAGGATAGGAAATCTGGATATTGTTTAGAGGTGTGGTTTGAAGGGTAGGGAGAATACTGATAGTATTTAAAGGATAACATGATCAAAACTGCAATGAGGCAAATGGCTAAACATGTCAGGGGAAAATCAAATCTCTACCTCATACTGTATAACAGTTTCCAGGTGGGTTACAGATATATCTATACCTGTATAATGCAACCATAAAATTACTATAAAAATATATAAATATTTATAAAATCTTGGGGTTTTCCTTTAAAGCATGATACCACAGGAGTAACCTGGGGGCATTCTTTTTAAACATGATACTCAGGAAAGAAAGAAAGATTGACAGATTTAGATGAAAAGATTAGAAACATATGCACATGTAAAACACCATAACCAAAAAAAAAACAACTCAAATGATAATTGGAAAAATATATTTGGAAATAAATAAAATAGATTAAGGATTGCTATCCTGAATATATAAATGGCTCATAAAGGTCAGTTTGAAAATAGAAAATGGGGTGAAATATTTGAACAACCAATTCACAAAAGATAAAATATTAAATAACCAAGCAAAATGGGGAAAAACCCCAACATTTCTAATAATGGAAAAGTGTAATTTAAAACAAGAAGGTCCTTCACTTACCAGTCTGGTGAAGGATGGCGGCACTGCGGTTGCTGACCCCAAAGCCCGCCCAGCCCCTTCCCTGCTAACAGGTTCATAGTTACGTTTTCAGATTGTGCAGAGATCCAGTGTCTTCGATGAAGGCAGCTCCGGGCCCCCATTTCGGGGTAAATGGGAGTCCAGTTTCCGCTGTCAAAGTAGAAGGTTAAGTCAGCTGGAAGCCTGCTGGGAAGACTTTCCTCCCTGGACTCAGCATTGCTGCAATCCCATGAGATGTCTCTAGTATGTTCTTTTTCCCACTCCCCAAACTCTGCGCTAGGGCTTCATCCATCACCCCTAAACTCTACCTTCTACCCACCCCCCCACCGGAGCCGGCAACCTTGCCGCATATCTGAATGAGCAAAATCGAAGCAATTAGAATCCCATCATTACCGTACCATCCACTCTGTCAGCCTGCGTGAGTCGCCCCACCCCGCACTCCGTCAAACATCAAACCTTCACTTGGATTCTGTCCCCTCTACTTCCTCAAGGACTTACCTCCTGCATTTCTTTCCCTCTCCTGCATGGATTCTTTCTACTTGATTCTCTACAGGATCTTCTCTAGCTGATCATTCACACACATAGGCACTATTATCTCCAACCCTAAAAGCAAAGCAAACAAAAACAAAACCGTAAAATCTTTTTTGGAGACTCCCGTCCCTTCTGGCTATGACCCTGACGCTCGGCTTGACTTCACAGCAGAGCACCTGCTGGACTGGCCTGCAGTCAGTCTGAGGTCACATTTTCTCCTCCCTCTGCTCCAGTCAAATTTCTGTCTGCTTAGACGGCTCCTGTCAAGGTCATTTGTGACCTCCAAAGTTTTTAAATCTTCTGGTTTCTTCTTTATCCTCTTCTTTCTCACCCTTTTAGGAATTGTGTAAAAGTTCTTCTCCTTATAAGGACATTAATTCTTTTGGCTTAGAGCCCCACCCTTATGACTTCATTTAACTTGAATTACTTCCTTAAAGGCTTTATCTCCAAAAACAATCACATTGGGGGCTGGGCTTTTGGAGGGGGACACACAATTTCATACAAAACAGCTTAGTTTTAAATACTCTCTATATGCCAGTTGTTGTTTTTTTAAGGTTTTATTTTTAAGGAATCTGTACACCCAACTTACAATCGAACTTGAACTTAAAATCCTGAGGTCAAGAGCTGCCTGTTTGACTGAGCTAGCCCGATGCTCCGGGCACCATGGCTCTGACGTGTCTCTGGAATCTTCCTTAGCATCCCGAGTGGATCTGAGGAGCACCCCATGTAACACGGCCCAAGCAGGCCACCTCCCACTGCTGCCCTACCACTTTCTAGTGTTTTCCATCCTCCTCGATAGCGTCTCCATCTGCTTTGTAATTTAAGTCCCAAATATCAGAATTACCTTAGATTCTCACCTTTCCATTATCTTTCACAGCAATCTACCAAAGGCTTTATCAACTCTGTTTGTAAGACATATTCCAAACCTGTCCACTGCGCTCTCACCCCCCAGGGCAGCCCTTTGTTATTTCTCACCTGGACTGTAAATCCCAATTGACCAGATTCTACTTTTGCTTCATTATAATCCATTCTGACATCGGCTGCATGCCCTTATTAAAGGATCTTGTCACCCCTCTGCTTAGACAGAGCCCTAAAACTAAATGTAAAATCGAAGTAAACCCGTGGCTTGAACTTCACCAAAGATGATGCTCGATGGCGAATGAGCACATGAAGAAAGCTCAGCACCGCTGGTCACTGGGAAAGCAGCAACTAAAGCCTATGGAGATCTTGTTCCCCCGCCCCAACCAGCAAGCTCCCATCACATCTCACCTGCACTAACTGGTTCTAACCGGTTCTCTGCCTGCACTTCCAAGGGCCCATTCTCATAGCAGCTGCATGACGTTGCTGGAGGGTCACTTCTCCGGTTCAAGCCGTTCCCTGGACCCCAGCCCTAATGTAAGGCACAGAGTTCGCTGCAGAAAGGGTGGCCCTTCAACAGGTGCCGCTGAACACGAGACTATCCACACAAAGGGACTCAGGCAGACCTTGCACCATACACAAAACTACCTTAAGTGGGGCTTAGCCCTAAAGGTGAACCTGCAATCACAAACTCCTGAAAGGAATTGTGGGAGGAAATGTCGTTGCCTTGGGGTAGGCGAAGATTTCTTAGATAAAACACGAGATGTGTGAACCTTAAAAAAATGGGTAAGTTGGACTTCACTTCATCAAAACAAAAACAAAAACTTTCTTGGTCTCAAAAGACATCAAAGACTGAACTTGAGCGTCCATGGGAGTTTTTTTCATAAGGGCTCCCAGCTGGGAAATGCCATCCATGTCCACCCGCTTTGTGGACGCATCAGTTGTGGATCTTCCCACAGGGAGTGCCCCTCGGCACAGACGGGGTGCCCTGGCACCCCCACGCAAAGGGAAAGCTGCCCCCTACAAAGAAACCAGATGCTGAGTAGAGGGCTGGCTCCCTGGTCCCGTGCTACAAAGGGCCCCCTGTGCTTGGCTTAACACTCTGCTTTGAAGCCTTAAAACTCTTCTTTGTAAAGTTTACGTAGTTTTAGTAATCTCTATACCCAACATGGAGCTCAGACTCATGACTCCGGGATCGAACATCGCATACTCCACTGACTGGGCCAGTTTGGTGCCTGAAGCCTTAAAATTTATAATTTCTAAACTATGGGCCTCACAGTTTTATTTTGCACTGGGCCCTGCAAATTATGCAGTTGTCTTCACTGTGTGATTCCACTGACCTGACATTCTCCAGAAGTTGAAATTCTAGTTGACAGCAGGCTGGAGGGGAACGGCTCAGGGGGCAGGAGGAAAGTAAGCGTTGAAAGTTTTACATCCTAGATCATGGTGTAGATTATACAACTGTGTATGTTTTTAAAATTAAATTTGGACTTAAAATTGGAGGATTTTACGGTGTGTGAATGATACCTCCGTCAAGATGACACACACGCCTTTCATATAAAATAAACTCCAGTGGCTTCCCTTCACATTTGGAGAAGGCCACACCCCTCTCTCCTCTGCTGGGGGGACACAGGCCATCCTCATCTCCTGACCTCATCTCTGTTTGGGCTCGGTATTCAGTGGCTCTGGCCTTCTCGCCGTTTCTTACATGGGGCGAGCTTATTTCTGCCTTAGGCTTTTGCACCCACCTTCTATTTGCAGTATTCTTAGTCACTGCATGGCTGACTCTGGTAGTTTGATGTCAGCTCAAGACCCTCTCTGACCATCCAGCTGAGGGTTTTCTTAGACATGCAATCACATCACCTTATTTCATTTATTTATTTTTTAAGTAGGCTCCAGCCCAGTGTGTAGGTCTTGAACTCACAACTATGGGATCAAGAGTAGGATGCTCTACCTACTGAGCCAGCCGGGTGCCCTGCTTATCACCTTATTTCAATTATTTGCACAGCACCTCTCAGCCCTGCGGTCTCAGCCTCTGCTGATTGTTTACTTACTTTCTCCTGCCACCAGCCTGCCATCTCCTTGAGACAGGACCCCACTCTGTGGTACTCAGCACCCCATCTTTGGTGCCTGAGACAGCACCTGACACGGGGTACATGCCCTGTGACTATTTGCTGCATGAATGAGCATCTGATTAAACATTATTTATTGATCTGGAAAGAGCTTCCAGATATATAGTTAGGCAACAAGGAGGAGCTAATAAAAGTTATGTAATGATGATCCTGTTATTTATAAAACTCATAAGGAAAAGTCTAGAATATACTGGAAGTTGTGGTCCAGCTGCTCATTAAACCCAAAATCTTCTCTGGAAGAGGTAGCTTTTGCTGGTGGACCGTTTCTTCTGGGGGTCACAGGTGGGGTGGGGTGGGGTGGTGGTCTTTTGCGGCCGAAGGGGTCTGCTGAAGACCACGGGGGGCTCTGTGGAGGGATGGGTCTGCCAGGGGTGCGGGGGTCTGCAGAACTGTCCCCAGGAGTGATTGATGGGATGGATTCTGAGGGTAGCAGTTTCCTCATTTGTTGCCTGTGTTTCTAGGTTTCAGTCTCCGTTGCTTGGAAACCTCCATCCTCCACTTCCTTTCCCTCTGACTTCGGCCAACAGCGTTACCTACGGCTCCCACAAGCTGCCGTACAACCTACCCCTCCATCCCAGCTTCCCAACCCATGTGAGTCTTCAATCCTAAACAAAGGTTACTTACCAGAGGATCTTTTCAAACTCTGCCTGAAAGAGTGAAAGAGATCCCCTAAACTGGGCTCATTTTGAAACAGAGCTGGTGGCCAGGGTGTGAGCTGTATATTCCCTATCCAAGTCCAAAATGAAGTGTTTCCACCACACTTAGGTAGCTGCAAACTTGTAGAGATTTCATCAGATGCTCTGTCTCTCTAGTGTTCTTTCTGTACTGCCATTAGGGAGACATTAGTTTAATGAGCAGCCTGCATCATAACCTGTGCTTACGTATTCCCATCTCCAGCCTAGACAGACTCCCCAGAGCCTAGGCCTATAGAAGCATCGCCGTTCATTTGGTCTAGAGAGGGCAATTAACAGAAGATACACCGTACCCGTTGAGATCAAGGTTTAGGATGGCATTTACACACTTTCTAGACTTACCCTTGCCCTGATTCCAGACTCGGGCTGAAACACTCCCAGTTCATGGTTCCGTGATCTCTCAACACCCCCACCCAGGGGCTGGCCGGTACCTGAAGAGGGTTGGCAGGAGGCAGGTTAATGCCAAGAGGAAACGGTGATCACATGCTGAGAGTATAATAATCACCAGCTGGCACTTGAGCAGTGTGGGGCTTCGAGGTGCCAGTGCCCTGCACAATCAGAAATCCACTTACAACATTTGACTCCCTCAAAACTTAATTACTAATAGCATACTGTTGACTGGAAGTCTTGCCAATCATATAAACAGCCAATTCACACATACTTTGTATGTATGTATCATGTTCCTTATTCTTATGGTAAAGTCAGCTATAAAGAAGAAAATGTTATTCACAAAATCAAAAGGAACAGAAAATGCATCCATAGCAATTACTGTACTATACTTACCAAATCATGTATAAGTGGACCCACACAGTTCAAATCCACGTTGTTTAAGGGCCAACTGTAATAGCTAATATTTTGGAACATGTACCGTTTTACCAGGCATTGCTCGAAACACCTTCCATGGGTTATCAGTTAGTTCTATTAGGTGAGTTAATACCATTCAGCTGGCACTAATAGTGCAAAGTGTAGACCTATTAATATCTGGGCTTCTCTTTCCAACACACAGACACTGCCTTCCCATAAAACCAAGAGATGGCATCAGCTAGTCTTCCATGGCCACCTGCCATGTCTCACCACTTCTTGGCTGCACTTGGCCAGTTGACCTTGCCCTCTGCCTCACACTCTCTTAATCTGAGATGCGTAACCACATCAGAGGGGAAAAGCATTAGATTATCTTTTAATAAATTTTTTTTGAGAGACAGCAAGAGATCACGCACACACTAGTGGGGGAGGGGCAGGGGGAGTGAGAGAATACCAGGTAGGCTCCATGCCCAGCACAGACCCTGACATGAGGCTCAATCCCACAACTCTGATATGACCTGAGCCAAAATCAAGAGTCAGGTCTCAACTGCCTGAGCCACCCAGGCACTCCTAGATTGCTTTTGACACCAACTCAGTTCAAGTACTTAGTGTATTTGTAAGAGTGCTTAGAAGCTGAAAGAGGTCATGTGAAACCTCATTCACTTCCAGAATAGCCTGGAACTTTTCACAACTGCCCAATGGGCTGACCAGGAAAATACTGATTCTACCATACCTAGGAGAGGATTGGGTCTATTCCCACTCTGGACCTTTAAACTTGGCTGTCAGCCATGCTCCACACCCTGGCCAGCTTCTGTCAGCAAAACAAAGGACAGATCTGCCCCAGACCTCTCCCTGTGACCCACGGATCAGTTAACACCTGTCTCCCAGGGTTTATACTCTTGGCTCCTTACCCTGGTTTTAGTATATGTTTCTAGGCTACTAATTTGCAGTTCACCTTGGCTTCTTGAAGGTTAGTTTCTTTTAATTTTGGTTTTGCGACCTTGTGGTTTTGTGAGCAATCCATTTCTGCAGCCTGAGGAGCAGGGCAGGAATTCAAACATTTGTAAAATTAACTCTGTGCTAGGAGGGAGGTAAGTACCTATGGGGTTTCTTGAACTTAAGACAAAATTTTGGGTGCTTCAGAAAAGATTTCTAGGGAAAATAGTTGGCATTTAAAAATGTGTATTCCTGAAGCACTTGCAGCTACTGCTTTCTTTGATTATGTTTGGTGGTAATTTGCAGCTGTTTTCCATTTTGTTTCCTAGGTAAACCTTCGGTGACCAAGTTATGGATGAAAAATGTTGAAGGCAACAGGCCCAAGATGCAAAGTCCTCCCATTAGAGATGGGAACATGAATGTACGGTTACTTAAGCATATCATACTTTATCTATGAGAACCTCATAAAATACTCTGTCCGATGATTTTTGGAAAATGAGGTCTGCTGGGTCTCTGGCTGTCTCCTGCTGCCTCAGTGACTTCAGGCTGTCTCCCACGGGACGCTGCACCTTGGGGAAGTGTCTGGGGCTGCTGGGGAGGGAGGAAGGGGAGCGTGGCTTTTGCTTCCTACTGTAGTTAGACCAGCACCACTTATTCAAGTGCCAGAGAAGATTCTACTCGTAAAGAGGATTCTTTGGCTTTGAAATATTTGAAATCCCTTTTTTCCCCTCAAGGTACTGACAAATTCCTTTATGCTATCAATTCCTTCTGTGTCTGCATTGGCTCATCTGTCAATAGAATCCAGGTATGGGTGTCTGGTCTATTGTCTAGACACATTTCTAGGCTTTTGCGGACTGATGGTGGTGACAATATGGGTCAAGGGAAAATTCATTCCAAATTTTAAAAGGTAGTATAACAGTTAAGAGTTTAAGTTCCGGGGTCAGAAATTCTGGTTAGAATTCCAGCTTATCATACCCTCTGTGTGGCTTTGGGCAACTTTCTCAAATTCTCTATGCTTCACCGTTCCCATCTGTTAAATGGGAGCAATTATCCCACCTACATTATAAGGTTTTGAGAGCCTTAGACCGTGTCTGTCAGAGTGCCTGAAACGTGATAAGTGCTCAACACATTGTCATTAAATTATCATCGTCAACGTCAATCGACATTAATTATAAAAGTCAAGAAATTGTCATTACTGCACCTTGTTCAAAAGCTGCCCATGACTACACATCACTGTTTCCTTCTGAAAAATTATCTGGAGTTCTTTAGTTGAGGACAGCTTGACAGAACACAGTCCTCCACACAGTTCAGGGGTCTTTAGTCGGTGCTTTCCTGCCTCCCCATTGTTGGGTACTTGCATCTGCTGTCAGGTCATAGATGTTAACCGAACGATCACTTAAATTATTTTTGTCTGACTGCTTTAACTTTAAAGAGTCATATCAAGGGGTGCCTGGGTGGCTCAGTCACTTAAGCGTCCAACTTCAGCTCAGGTCCTGATCTCATTTGTGAGTTTGGGCCCTACATGGGGCTTTGTGCTGATGGTGTGGAGCCTGCTTAGGATTCTCTCTCCTCCTCTCTCTCTCTGCCTCTCCCCCACGTGTGTGTGTGTGTGTGTGTGTGTGTGTGTGTATGTATGTGCACGCAAGCGCACGCTCTAAGTGAATAAAAAAAGTTGTATCAAAATATTTCATTAATAGGAAGTTTGAATTTTACCTTAAAACTAAATGTATTCTGGAAACTATAGGACATACAAATGATCACTCTGTGAAAGTGGAAATTCTCAGGGCGCCTGGGGGCTCAGCTGGTTAAGTGTCTAAGTCCTGGTTTTGGCTCAGGTCAGGGTCTCACGGTTCATGGGACAGAGCCCCGTGTCTGGCTCTGTGCCGACAGCCAGAGCCTGCTTGGGATTCTGTCTCTCTCTCTCTCTCTCTCTGCCCCTCCCCCACCATGTTCGCTTTCTGTCTCAAAAATAAAACTTAAAAAATAAAAGTGGGAAATTCTCAAAGTAGTATACCTGAATAGAAACATTTAGAAGTATGCTAAGGTTATTTTAACAAGAGTGTGGATACAATATGTAGACTTTAACACTGGGTTAGCATTTCAAATTCATAACAATAAAATAGACTGAAGAGAGTTAAGCTGGGAGGAGAAGCATCCTCCTGCCTTACAACAGCTGAAATGAGGTGCTTAAATGCCCTATTCCTTTCAGTGATTCTGGTTTTTGTTTTTATTTTCCTTAGAAGTTTCTAAAAAATGTTTGTTTTATCTGGTGCTTATTTAGGTGCCAAAGCTGAAAGATGAAGGTGCGTGAGCTCCTGTGTCAACGAAAGCTCTATGTAGGAGAAGAACAGCTAGCAGATGTTTCTGGGAAGAGATTACCTTTTGTTTATATCTGACTCACAAACATGACTCAAATGATTAAAAAACTAACCTTGCCAATTAAATCCCATGTAATTTCTAGCTTGTTTGTCATGGAAATAAACTGGAAAGGAGGAGATAGTTTTATTTAAGAGGATGATTTCATTTTCTTCCACTTAATGTGATGCTTCTGGCTCATGATTCATTTGGATGAAAGATCCCCTCGGCTTCTGAGCCAGGTGCCCCTTCCAAGTCTCTTCTCATAATGCTCTGATAGCATCTCGGGGGCTTTGATGATATTATTGCCTTCCCAATCCATTTGGTAAAAAGCCATGGGAAAACCTTACTTATTTCAGGCAACACACACATTTGGGACACAGGCTAGACAAAAAGGGTAGATCAACTAGATTCTCCTAGAAATGCAGTACCTACTTGCTAAGCCTGTGGCTTTAATCGTTTTTGTTGTGGTGGTGGGGGGGGTTTTCCTCAAGCCAAGGAGAAAATAATTCTCCTTGTCTATGTTGATGAAACAGATTCTGCGGTAGTTTTTTTTTTTTTTTAAGTTTATTCATTTTGAGAGAGAGAGAGGAGCACTAGTGGGGGAGGAGCAGAAATAAAGGGAGAGAGAGAGTCGCAAGCAGGCTCCGTGCTGTCAGTGCAGAGCCTGACGTGGGGCTCAGTCTCACAAAGCCTCAAGATCATGACCTGAACTGAAATCAAGAGTCAGACGCTTAACCAACTGAGCCACCCAAGTGCCCCACAGTTCAGTGGTTTTTGATACAATAGCAGAATTGTTCATTCATCATCACTATTTAACTTTAGAATATTTTAATAACTTCATAAAATAACTCCATTCCCATTAGCTGAAACTCCCTATTTTCTCCTCCACCAGGCTTCAGCAACTCATACTAATTAATGCTGTGTTATCTTCTGCTCCTGTCGATTTGCCAATTCTGGACGTTTCATACAGATAGATTCATATGGTATGTGGCCTTTTGTGACTGGCTCCTTCCATTCAGCCACCCATGACAAGAAAGTCCTGTTTTTTCTTTAAAAAATTTTTTTCTTAATGTTTACTTTTGAGAGACAGAGACAGAGAGGGCAAGGGGCAGAGAGAGGGAGACACAGAATCCAACACAAGGCTGACACGGGGCTTGAACTCACGAACTGCAAGATTATGATCTGAGCTGAAGTTGGACGCTTAACCAGTCACCTAGGCACTCCAGCATCATGTTTTCAAGATTCACCCATGTTGTAGCTTGTATCAAAATTCCATTCTTTCTTATTGCTAAATAATATTCCATTACATGATATACCACATTTTATTTATCCATTCTTCAGTTGATAGACACTTGAGTTCATAACTCTTTTTAAAAGGTATCACAAAAAACGCTGATATGAACGTTGTATACAACTTTTGGTGTAGATATATTTTCAGTTCTCTTGGGTATGTATCTAGAAGTGATATCATTGCTTTTTCTTTTTTACTTTTCATTTAATTCTTTTTTATGGGGACTTTATTTTATTTTTTAATTTCTTTTTTTAACATTTAATTTTTAGAAAGACAGAGAGGCAGAGTGTGAGCAGGGGAGGAGCAGAGAGAGAGGGAGACACAGAATCTGAAGCAAGCTCCAGGCTCCACGCTGTCAGCACAGAGCCAGATTCAGGGCTTGAACCCATGAACCGTGGGATTATGACCTGAGCTGAAGTTGGAGGCTTAACCGACTGAGACACCCAGGTGTCCCTCATTTAATTAATTCTGAAATGAAATGTCTTCATTTTTATTCACATTTTTAGTTTTTATGAATCAGCTATTTATGTACATAGATTGTTTACAAATTATTTCCACATGATTGTCATTTATGCAATCTAATGTTTAATAATTATTTTTCATTTACACTCTATACCAAAATTATACATAAAAATCTACAAGTGTTATTAGGAGGTAGTGGTACCAATCTCCACCCTTTCTCACCAGAAATGACCATTTTTAATTCTTTCAGTTTCCCTTTCATATTTAATTCCATATTTCCAAACAAAATGCCTATACTGTCATTCATGACCATTCAGTTTCATATGTGGTGTGTTAAACTCTTGCGTGACATTTCTCACGCCACTCACCACCCTTCTCCCCACATTTCCCTTCCTTTCAGCCTACTAAAATACTCACCAATATGTTGTACTTTTTAAAAACGTGTATTTATTTATTCTGAGAGTAGGGAGAGGCAGAGAGAAGAGAATTCCAAGCAGGCTCTGCACTGTCAGCCCAGAGCCCAACATAGGGCTCAAACTCGCGATCTGTGAGATTATGGCCTGAGCTGAAATCAAGAGTCGGTCGCTTAACTGACTGAGGCACCTGGGCGCCCCAGGTTTTCGTCATTTTCATCTTTTCTGCAGCCTTCCCTCCTGCAGTGGGCTTGGCCAGTTGCTTCCTAGGCCTGGTGCATAGCTGCAATCTTCCTTTATCATCATCCTGGGGATTTTTTAAAGCCTTTTCCTGTGTTGGCACTGGGTCTTCTAAGAGCCAGATGCCAAGATGGGGTTAAATGAATGAACATTCTATTAGGAAGTGCTTGTGAGCAAAAAATGGAGAGGCAGCTGGGAGAGTGGCTGAGGGACCCCTCAGAGCTCGAGGCAAGTGTGACCCCGAGGGAAGGACGGTGGGTGGAGGGGTCTAAGGTGCTGTGTGGCCTAAGGAAAGTTAAGCATGTGGTCATGTGGCCCATGAGTAGAGTCACGTGTACCGTGTACCCCAGGAATCAGCTTGCCTTAGGAACGCAGTCACCTGCTGGGACCAGCGCGGTGGGGGGTGGGGGGGCTGGGGGGGGAGTGCGGGCTGTGTGGGAGGACGGAGCTCGGGAAGAGGGGCTGGGCTGGGCGTTGGAGCGCACACTGGGGCCTGCGGTCAGTCACGCTCCTTTAGCTGAAGGCGCATTCATGAGGCCACAGCTGCCCTGTTTCTTAGATTTCATATCTGTTTTCTAAGTTTACTCCTTTCCTTTGGTAGATCGCGTCTCCTGGTTAATCCTAAGATCACTATGCTTTATATCCCTTAAATATTCGGTTATTCCCCTTTTCTCGGGGTGCATTCACGGAGATGGCAGTGGGTCCCTTTAGGCAGGGACAGAGGGGATCTTTATAGCATGTGTTTTTTTGGGGTGTGTCTTTTGGGTCCTTCTTCCTGGGGACCTGGTCATCTCGTCTTTCAGTGGATCCCAGATGTAAAAGGTGGCTCAGGTCTTGGGAGAGAGCCAGGATTTGTGACTTTTTGTGGGGAGCCCTGTCTTCGGCCTCCTGCTCCTCCATTCTTACCCTCTGACTGTGGGTGTTCAGTAGTGCCCTGAAGGCGCCTGGCTACTGTGTCCCCAGGAACACCAGAGATTTTAATCATCTTGCTGCTGGTCAGGCTCTACCGGCCACATCTTTAACCTTTCTGGTTGTCATGGTAACCGTGGCCCCCTGGCTTCTGGCAGTTAATGGCTGCCTCCTGGCCTCTCTCACTTTGAGGGCCCATCATGGACGTCTCCCACAAAGCAGGACCAGCGCTGAGGTCCTCAGTGACAACACTCCTCTGCATAAAGACCTGGCACTTGCCCCACGTGAGAGGACCCTACCGGGGCTCCGCCACAGGGCCTAGCTGCCCCCACACCCTCTCCCAGCGCACATGTGGAGGACTATGGTCAACCCCAGCTCAGTGCACCCAGGGCTGTGCTGGGCCTGAAAGATGGGCAGGAAGCAGCTGTGCGGTGACAGAGGTTCTGAGCACTGGGGTGAGTGGTGGCTCCCTCCTGTAGCCTGGGGCTGATGGCAGGGGGCTGGGCACCGAGTGAGAAGTCTGTTGAACCCCAGTTCTTGAGGATGCCCACGCAGATGTCCCTGTGCCAGGTGTCTGAGTCCTGACCATCCTACCTGAGCAGCTCCCCTGTCCGGTAAGTTCTGTGACTGTCCCTCAGCGTGTTGCCCCTTCCAGAGCACGGAGACGAGGATCTCTGTAGCCACTACAGGCATCTACTGGCTCTCAGTGCACTTGTGCTACTGGCTAACTGCCCTCAGTTTCTCATTATTCTTTACAAGGGCAATTCACTTGGCAATGACCAGCCATGACCTTGCAGGCATGGGCGCTCCTGTTTTTTAAAGGTCTTAATGATTGGATTGGTCTGTCCTCCTTTTTCCCTAGAAAAGGCTTGCTGCATCTTCTTTTTTTTTTTTTTTTAAGTTTTATTTATTTGAGTAATCTCTACACCCAATGTGGAGCTCAAACTCAGGTCTCGGCATCAAGAGTTGCACACTCTTCCAAGTGAGGCTGTGCCCCAAATCATTTTTTATTCTTTTCTATTTTATTTTTTTAAAGGAGACTTCACACCCAGCTCAGAACCCACATGGGCCCGACCTCACAACCTGAGATTAAGACCTGAGCTGAGATCAGGAGTTGGACACTCAACTTGACAGAGTCGCTCAGGCACACCTACAATCTCTTAAAAAGAGTCATCATTGGCACTTAAATTTTGTATACTGGTATAAATGGTACCTTTTCTTTAAAAGCTACACTCAGGGCGGCCTGGTGGTTTAGCCGGAGCGTCCGACTTTCGCTTAGGTCATGATCTCGCGGTTCATGGGCTCGAGCCCCGTGTCGGGCTCTGTGCTGACTGCCAGCTCAGAGCCTGGAGCCTGTTTCAGTCTGTGACTCCCTCTCTCTCTGACCCTCCCCTGCTCATGCTGTCTCTCTCTCTCTCCTAGAAATAAATAAAACATTAAAAAAAATAAATAAAATAAAAATAAAAAAGTTACATTTTCTGTTTCTTGCTGGTGAATATTGTGCCTTTCAGAATCATCCTATCTCAAGATTGGGAGAACAAACATTGTTAAAATGTCTATCCTCCTCAAAATAATCTATACGTTTAATGCAATCTCTATCAGAATAACACCAGCATTTTCCCACAGAGCTAGAACAATCCTAAAATTCGTATGAACCACAAGAGACCCCCGAATAGCCAAAGCAATCCTGAGAAAGAAAAACAAAACTAGAGGTGTCATGATTCTGGACTTCAGGCTGTATTACAAATCTATAATCATCAAGACAGTAAGGTACTGGCACAAAAACAGACATGTAGATCAATGGAATAGAATAAAAAACCCAGAAATGGATCCACAACTATGTGGTCAACTCATCTTTGACAAAGCAGGAAAGAATATCCAATGAAAAATAGACAATCTCTTCAGCAATTGGTGTTGGATAAACAGGATGGCAATGTGCAGAATGAAACTGGACCACTTTCTTACACGATACACAAAAATAAACAACACAGATGAAAGACCTATAACTGTGAAAATCCTAGAGGAGAACAGAGGCAGCAACCTGTCTGACCTCTGCCAGAGCAACTTCTCACTAGACACATCGCCTAAAGGGAAACAAAAGCAAACAAGAACTATTGGGACTTCGTCAATATAAAAACTCCTGCACAAAGGAAACAATCAACGAAACTAAAAGATAACCTATGGAATGTGAGAAGATACTTGTAAACAATATATATGATAAAGGGTTAGTATCCAGAATCTCTAAAGAACTTATCAAACTCAATACCCAAAAAACAAATAATCCAGTGAACAAATGGACAGAGGACACAATAGACACTTCTCCAAAGAAGACATCCCGATGGCCAACAGACACATGAAAAGATGCTCAACATCACTCATCATCAGGGAGATACAAATCAAAACCACAATGAGACACCACCTTACACCTGTCAGAATGGCCAACATTAACAACTCAGGCAACAACAGGTGTTGGCAATGATGTGGAGAAAGGGGAACCCTCTTGCACTGCTGGTGGAAATGCAAACTGATGCAGCCGCTCTGGAAAACAGTAGAGAGGTTTCTCAAAAACTTAAAAATAGAACTACCCTACGACCCAGCAATTGCAGTACCAGGTATTTACTCCAAGGATACAGGTGTGCTGATTTGAAGGGGAACGTGCACCCTAATGTTTATAGCAGCACTACTGACAATAGATAAACTATGGAAAGAGTCAAAATGTCCATCAAGTGATGAATGGATAAAGAAAATGTGGTTTATACATATATAATGGAGTATTACTCAACAATCAAAAAGAATGACATCTTACTATTTGCAACAATGTGGATGGAGCCGGAGGGTATTATGCTAAATGAAATAAGTCAGAGAAAGATAAATATGTGATTTCACTCATGTAGAATTTACGAAACACAACAGATGAACATAGGGGAAGGGAAGAAAAAATAGGAAGGAAGACAAACCATAAGAGACTCCTAAATACGGAGAACAAACTGAAGATTGCTAGGGGAGGTGGGGGGCATGGGCTAGATGGGGATACGCATTACAGAGGACACCTACTGGGATGGGCACTGGGTGTCATATGTAAGTGATGAATCACTGGGTGCAACTCCTGAAACCAATACTACAGTGTATGTTAACTAACTAGAATTTAATTTTTTTTAGTTTTTGGTGTTTTATTTGTTTTTGAGAGAGAGGGAGAGAGACAGTGTGTGCAAGGGAGGGTCATAGGGAGAGGGAGACACAGAACCCAAAGCAGGCTCCAGGCTCTGAGCTGTCAGCGCAGAGCCCGACGCGGGGCTCGAACCCATGAACCGTGGGATCATGACCTGAGCTGAAGTTGGACGGTTAACCAGCTGGGCCACCCAGGCGCCCCTCACTAACTAAGATTTAAATAAAAATAAAAAAGAATCGTCCTATCTTGAAGTGGCCGGGAAGGGCTGAAGTGCCCTCAGGGACTGAGCGTGACCCCCCAGGGGTATCTGGGCCCGAGAACTCTCCACGGCCAGCGTCCCACCAGTGGGCCCAAGACGCCTCCCGCAAGGGGGTCTTGTCGGAGCGTCATGGTGGCCACTAACAGGTCAAACAAAGTTCCCCCTTAGGTCTTTACGTGTTTCGCTTTGGTAAAACAAGGGTCACCCATCTGTACGGCGGGGGACGCTGGACCTGGGGTCTACCCTGCTGCGTAAACAGACCTTTAACTAACCGTGTTTCCACCTCATGGCACCCCGCCCCCGTCTCCAGAGTTACCTGCCGTCCTCCAGCGCGGCTCCCCGGGGCCTGTGCGGCCCGGCGGCCGTTAGGGGCCTCCTGGCCGCCTGGGTCCCTGAGCACCCGAGCACCGCTTCGGCTTTCAGAGAGCGGCCGCTGTCCCCTCGGGGGGCCTGGCTGGGCACCCTTCCTGGTGGCGCCCTGGCCCAGGAGGGAGCAGAGGCGACAGTGTGCCCCTCCCCGGTCTGACCTGGGATTCACGTGCGTGTGGCCGCTCGCTGCCCGCGACGCGCGAGATCGAGATCGCCCCTCAGGCCCCCTCCCGCGTGGCTGGTCTGACGCCGCTTCCGGCTTCCGGCCGCACTTCCGGAGCCGCGGCCGCGGGGAGGGAGGACCCGGCTGGTTCCTTGCGCGCCGGGCCGCCCGAGGCTCGCCGTTGTTGGACCGAGGCGTCTGACGTCCGAGCAGAGATGACTTGAGAGGTGTGCTTGAACACATGCAGAAATAAGCCACATCGCTTTGAACCAATTTCCAACAAATGCAGTAACTTTTCTGTGGATTAATATTTTTCTTTTCTTTCTTTGCGGGAATTTAGAAACCAAAAGGCAAAATACTGGCTTAATTTCCATGACCACTAGGATCCTAGAGGTCAGCGTTTTAACCAAGGTCACTTGTGAAGCGCTTGGGTCCCGCTGCTGACACGGTGTCTGGAGTGCGCGCTGCGTAAGGGTCGCTCCTACTTCGGGTTCTCGGGGTGGTGGGCGGCGGCGGGCTCCGGGCGCTCAGGCCTGTCCCACCGCCGGGTCGTGCCCCTGACGCCAGCGTGACACCATGTCGGCCGTGCGGACACCAAACACTTGGAAAGTTTACTACTTAAACTTGTTTTATTTTTTTAATACTTATTTATTTTTGAGAGAGATGGGGGAGGGGCAGAGAGAGACACAGAATCGGAAGCGGCTCCAGACTCTGAGCTGTCAGCACAGAGCCCAGGGCGGGGCTCGAACCCACGAACCGTGAGCCCATGACCGGCTCACAGTCCGGCTCACCGAAGTCGGACGCTTAACTGACTGAGCCCCCCACGTGTCCCTTAGGTCACCTAAGCTTCTTCTAATATCGGGACATCATAATAATCTCTAGGCGGGGCGCCTGGGGGGCTCAGTCGGTTAAGCGTCCAACTTCGGCTCAGGTCATGATCTCACGGTTCGTGGGTTCCAGCCCGGCGTCGGGCTCTGTGCTGACAGCTCAGAGCCTGGAGCCTCTTTCAGATTCTGTGTCGCCCTCTCTCTTTGCCCCTCCCCTGCTCATGCTGTCTCGCTCTCTCTCTCTCTCTCTGAAATATATAAAACATTTAAAAAAATAAAAAGATAGTAATCTCTAGGAGAGAGATATTATGACAATTACTCCATAAACAATAAAATGAGGCTACGTTACAGAGACTTAAAACTATTTTAGGGGGTTTCATAAATAATTTGGGGGTCATGATCCAAATTTTAGGACCTGTGAGCCATAACAACTGTGAAGGGAATGCTGTGTTACTGCTTTTGCTTCCCTGGTTTGCCCTCCGACAGCTCCGCAGGAGGGGAGGCAGGACCAGGCAGGTTCATGCTGAGTCACTCGGCTTCTGATTCCGAAGGTGTCGGAGCCCCTCTCAGAAATACCGGCTTAAACGCCTTGGGAGCCGCCTTTGTGAGCCGCACACGCAGCCTCTGGTGTGCGAATTCTGGTTCATGGGCCGTAAGCCGGCCTCGCAGGGAACCCGGACGGCGGGACTCCGTGGGCCACTTTCTCCATCCTGCGCTCACTTTGGCCCGGGGAGACTGTCTCATGTGCTTTCACGTGTTTTGGACCTTACCTGCACAAAAAGGTAGCAAATGTACCCACACAGATAGTGTGAAAAATATATAAAAAGTTATTACGTGAAACGAAAATCCCCTGAAATCCTGCCGCCACTCCTGCGAACACTCGGTGGCCTGAACTTCCTGGCCTGTGCGTGTTGGCCGGTCCTGTCTCCTCCCAGAGCTCGGACCCGGCCGCGTCTACCCGGCACCCTCTCCTCCCTTCGTAACGGGTCGTTGCTGTCTCTCTACCTCATTAAATATTCTTTAAAAACAACGGTCATCATATGAATGTATGTAATTTATTGATTTTCTAATTGTCACGTAGAGTGTTTTATTACATTTTCCTATTACGGCAATAAGCTTTACTGCATGTACACGTCCTGCCGTCCTTGAGGAAATGCAAGGATTTAACTCTGAAGAATAACAGTAGAGAGGTTTGTAGTAGACACTTGTTTAAGATAATACATGTAACATGCATATAAATTAGAAAATATATTTACTTAGTTTGATTATTAGTATTAGTACATGGGGAATTTTATATTCTTTGTTATTTGTATTATTAAACTTACCCAACTTACTATTTGAGAAAAAGATCATAATCTACTTTCAGAACGAATTACATCATGAACCACAGTCTATAACAATAAATTAAAATAAGTGTCATCAGAGATGATTTTTTCTTTTTAAATTTTTATTTAAATTCTAGTTACCATAGGGTGCACTATTGGTTTCAAGAGTAGAATTCAGTGATTCATCACTTACTTACAACACCCAGTGCTCATCCCAACAAGTGCCCTCCTCAATGCCCGTCACCCATGTAGTCCATCTGCCCCCACCTCCCGCCATCAACCCTCAGTTTGTTCTCTATAGTTAAGAGTCTCTTGTGGAGGCACATGGGTAGATTAGTCACTTGGGTGTCCGACATCGGCTCAGGTCACTTTCACTATGTTCATCTGTTTTGTTTCTTAAATTCTACATATCAGTAAAATCTTGGTGGGATTTGTCTTTCTCTGACTTATTTACCTTAGCTTATTCTAGCTCCATCCACATCGTTGTAAATGGTAAGATTTCATTCTTTTTGATTGTCCAGTAGTATTTCATTGTATATATATATACATACATGTGTATATCTATCTCACATCTTCTTTATCCATTCATCACTTAATGGGCATTTGGGCTCTTTCCATACTTTGGCTATTGTTGATAGCACTGCTATAAACATGGGGGTGCACATGCCCCTTCAAATTAGCATTTTTGTATCCTTTGAGTAAATGCCTTGTAGTGTGATTGCTGGGTGGTAGGGCAGTTCTATTTTTAATTTTTTGAAAAACCTCCACACTGTTTTCCAGAGCGGCTGTATCAGTTTACATTCCCACCAGCAGAGCAGGAGAGTTCCCCTTTCTCCGCATCCTCGCCAGCATCTGCGTTCCTGAGTTAATTTTAGGTGTGAGGCGGTATCTCATTGTGGTTTTGATTTGTATTTCCCTGATGATGAGTGATGTTGAGTGTCTTTTCATGTGTTTGAACCAGTGTTCTTTTTGTTTTGTTTTTACTTTTTATTCACTTTAGAACTTTATATGGACTAATATTCACTGTTTTTGGTGTATTGTTCCATAAGTTTAGATAAATGCATACAATCATGTAACCACCACCACAATCACGTGACATTCTATCACTCCTCTTAAAATTCCATTATTCTCCTCCTTTGTAGCCAACCCTTTCTCAATCCTAAACCCTGGTAAGCACTCATCTGCTTTTCCCTCCCTCCCTTCCTTTCTTTTTAATATTTTAATTTTATCGAAATCCAAGTTAGCTAACATATATTGTAGTAGTGGCTTTAGAGGCAGCATTCAGCGATTCATCGCTTACATACAACACCCAGTGCTCATCACAAGTGCTCTCCTTAATACCGACCCCCACATCTAGCCTCCCCCCTCCAGCAACTCTCAGTTTGTTCTCTATCACTAAGAGTATCTTATGGTTTGACTCCCTGTTTTTGTCTTATTTTACTTTCCTTTCCCTTATGTTCATCTGTTTGATTTCTTGAATTCCACATACGATGAACCAGTCTTTGGAGTGAAAGCTACTGGCATGGACTGTGACAGAAAGGTTTATAACCACTAGAGGGCAGTATATCACATTACTTAAAAATAAGATCGCCAGCAAATCAGTTTAATAGTGACCTGCTTTTACAACTGATCATGATAGACACGAAATTACACTTCAAAACATTCCTGGAGTGCTAATGTCATTTCAGGACCTACTACGTGGCATGCACTGACTGTACACTGGGACGTGGTCTCGGATCCACTAATAAGATAACAGGTAATACAGGCGGTGCCCCGTGTCATTTGGGCATCTACCTGTCTCTCCAGCGTTGGGTTCTGCCCTCCCCGACCTCCAGCTGCTGATGTCGCACGTATGCCCTTCTCTCTGTGCCTCTCCCTGCCTGGTGAAGCCCGGCCTACACCTCAGACGCCTGCATTCTGTTTTTCCCGAGTCAAGTACAAGTATGTGCTTTCTCCACCCTGTTCCTTGGGGGCCGCGTTTAGTCCTATTATGTGATCACTGTGTCTCTTTCCCCCCGGGAAACTGAGCTCCTGGAGGCAGAGGATGTGTTTCTCATTTTTCTTTGTGTGGCTGTGACAGGGCTGGTCACAAAGGCAGTGCTTAACTAGTGCCATGGGAAGATGCTGGGACCAGATCGCTTCCTAGTAACCTTTCCACCGAAACTTCCGCCCTCTTCTCCAGCACAGGCCACTAGAAACGACCTTTAAAGCAGCCCGAATGCAGACTGCGTTGACTTGCTGCTGGTGAGGGGGAGTCATGCTTTGCCAAATAAGAAAAGAAACGGGGATTTTGGAGGATAATGTAGGTTTCCCAAATATTCCCCGCCCCGGAAGCCTGGGGGATGATATTAACGTCAGAAATACGCGAGCTGAAATAATTCACTGCTTTCTTACACCAAACAGAAGGTAAAGGGGTTCGTTTGCCTTTTGGTCAGCAGGTAACCACCTGGATGCCTTTGGCATGAAGAAGACAGGGTGCCTAGAACATTCCACCGCGCTCTACAAAAGCTAAAGGAGTTAGACTCAAGTTTCAACAGGCCCTAAGTATTCATCGGTTAATTAACCAAGTCTCCATCCAAAAGGCTTATGTATTTGTTTGTAAAAGTTTTTGTTATATGTTCACTTTACATACGTTTGCGAAAAGATTAAGAAAACCTTTTAGGTAGTTTTCAATGTTGTAGATATGCCCATGCTCAAAATCTAGAAACTTCTGCTCTGGAATGACACCTGGCTATCCACGGTAGTGGTTAAGTGAGCTCTAAAGTCAAACCGACTTTGGTTTCTCTCCTTCATATGTCCTTTCCTGTCCTTGCGGCCTCGGGTATGTCACGCAACGTCGCCTCACCTCAGCTCTTTCATCCGGAGCCTGGACCCGACGGCACGCACCTCGCTGCGGCGCTGGGACCGGCTGAGGCCCTGCGTGTGCGCCGCGCTGCACCGGAGCCGGCGTTTCACAAGCTTTGGAAAACTGTTAGCTCTTTTTTTTTTTTTTTATTTCTAGGAGAGAGAGAGAGAGAGAGAGACAGCGTGAGCAGGGGAGGGTCAGAGAGAGGGAGTCACAGACTGAAACAGGCTCCAGGCTCTGAGCTGGCAGTCAGCACAGAGCCCGACGCGGGGCTCGAACCCACGAACCGCGAGATCATGACCTAAGCGAAAGTCGGACGCTTCACCGACTGAGCCACCCAGGCGCCCCGGAAAACTGTTAGCTCTTATTACCGGATAAGGATCTTTACTGTAAAGTCAAGTCATTTTCTTGGCACGCAGGCTTTTCGTTTTCATTCAAGTGATAATCCGTACAGAACGGACGTTTTCCCTCCCCGGGCTTGTGTTTGCATTTGGATGAGGTGTGTGTCACAGGCAGAGGGGGGCTTGTGGGCAGCAGGACGCGGGGAGGTGGCGGCAGCCTCGCTCTGTGGGGGCACCCCGCCCGGGGCCCCAGGACCCTCCGGCCCGCGTCAGTGTCCACGTCTACGCAGGCCTCACGCTGGCTGCGCCTGGAGGGGCAGCCCTGCCCGGCCGTCAAGCGCCCTGTGGCGCCACTACCACCAGGCAGCAGCGACGTCGCTCTCCGTCCATACCCCGATGTTGGCTTGGGAGGTGGCTTTCAGATGGATGGTCTAGATTATTACTTCCTGCGGGCGCCAACGTTACCCTGTATAATCCATATCAAAATGGCATGTGTACAAGTGCTTCATACATTTTAAGAAACTACTAAGGGGCGCCTGTGTGTCTTAGTCGGTTGAGCGTCCGACTTGGGCTCAGGTCATGACCTCACTGTTCGTGGGTTCGAGCCCCACGTCGGGCTCTGTGCTGACAGCTCAGAGCCTGGAGCCTGTTTCTGATTCTGTGTCTCCCCCTCTCTCTGACCCTCCCCTGCTCACGCTGTCTCTCTCTCTCTCAAAAATAAATAAAACATTAAAAAAACCCTACTAAGTATATGTTTTAATGTTTTATATAATTATAGGGGTAGTTGTTACAAACAAAAAATTGCAACATAAGGTACAACCCAAGATTTTATGCACTTTTAGAGCTCTAAAAATTTTAACTTTCTGGGGTGCCTGGCTGGCTCAGTTGGTACAGTGTGCGACTCTTGGTCTCGGGGTAGTGAGTCTGAGCCCCACGTTGGGTGCAGAGATTACAGGAGACTTGTCATAATAGTGCAGAGTTTAACTTGTTTCCAGCTTTCTCCAATGTTGACATCTTACATAACCATGTCGGAGTTATCACAACTTAGAAGTTAACATTTTCCTAAGACTGTTAACTACACTACACATTTTTTTAGGATTTCACCAGTTTCTCCACTACTGTCCTTATTCTGTTCCAGGGTCCAGTGCGAGGGGTCATATTATATTTTATGTCCTTTGGTGTCTGCTCATCTGTGACAGTGCCTGTTATTCCTTTTCTTTCATGACCTTGACACTTTTAGAAAGTACCCGTTAGGCATTTTGCAGCATGTCTCTGCATTTGCGTTTGTGGGCTGCTTTTCTCCTTGACTGAAGTCACACCCTTTTCAGTACATCACTATCAGGGGTTACAACATGATTTCCACGTTTTTTACTGCTAATTATAACCTCGATTATACCTTCCAAGTGTCCCTACTGTAAAATGACTTTTTTCTCTTTGTAATTAATAAATATTTTGAGGGAGATACTTTGAGGCTATGTAAATGTCTTATTTTTTCTTTAAACTTTCAACCTAAGGTTAGGATTCATTTGTGGATCTTATTTGCAACAATTGTGTGCCTTTTTTTTAAATTAAAAAATATTTTAATTTTTTTAAGTAAGCTTCATGCACAGCACGGAGCCCGGTGTGGGGCTTGAACTCATGACCCATAAGTCAAGACCCGAGCTGAGATCAAGAGTCAGAGGTTCAACTGACTAAACCACCCAGGCGCCCCACCAATTTTAAAGATAAATCTAAATTTCTCTTACCAGTTATTAGAAGTTCTGCCTTTCGCAAATGTTTCCAGACTTTTCTTTTGATTTTTTTGATATCTTTTGCCCAAAAGATTATTGTCTCTTGTAATGAGTCTTATACGTTTGTTCACTGATAGAACTGATAATTTCCTTTGATTTCCTCTGAACTTGTCTACTCAATTTGAAAGGGGATCCTTTTTTCCTGAAGATTTAAAACTCGGTGTAGAAGGCATTTTGCTTTCTTATATTTTAAAATGTTACATATATAATCACATTGTCACTGTCTTCACTTTGAGCACCCAAAATGCAATTCTCTTCCACTTGTAATTGACGATGAATCTTGATCTACTTTTGTCATGTCAGTGAGCCCTCTCTGGAGCTGAAAAATTCTAGCAACTCTTTCTGGAGGGTTTTAGGGCTGGTATTGCATCGGGACTCTGGTCATGCCAGTCTCACAGAAGGACGATGTCGTAATATTTCGGCACTAGTAAAATAAATACCTGTCCTTCTTTACAAGCTCACCCGTGAAACTTGTTTGGCCCAGACTGACCACATTTTAACTACTTTTTAAACTATTTTAAACTATCCTTTGTTTTTAGGCTCTTTGGTACGCAGATAACAGGTACTAGAGTTGGGGCTTCTTAATCACCACACTGTTTGGCAGGCGGTTGCCGCTGAGCGTGGCTGCAGCAGCGCGGAACTACGTGTTCCTGCTTTTCTTCTGTAATGAATAAAATTGAATTTGAGGTGCTTGCAATGCTCCACAAAAACCATGGCACAGCCCTTTGGCTTGCTTGCCCCACAGGAAGTTCATTTAAAAACAATATCCCACTTAGGGGCACCTGGGTGGCTCAGTTGGTTGAGCCCCCGACTTCCGCCTAGCTCATGATCTCATGGTCTGTGAGTTCAAGTCCCATGTTGGGCTCTGTGCTGACAGCCTGCTTCTGATTCTGTCTCCCTCTCTCTCTGCCCTTCCCCCATGTGGTCTCTATTTCTCAAAAAATAAGAACGTTAAAAAATTAAAAAAATAAAAATATCCCAATTCACAAAATTGTATCTTGATGGCATAAAAAAATGGCCCAAGTATTTGCTAGCACTGACACGCAGCTTTCTACTTTTTCACACCTGAGCCTTACACTTCCTGTGGCCTTTCTAATCCTATGCTTCTATGCCCAGAATAGGAAAGTACAGGATGTTTCCTCTTTCCGACGATTATTCCCATCCATCTTCATTTTTATTTTTTTAAATTTTTTTAATGTTTTATTTATTTCTAGGACAGAGAGAGAGACAGCGTGAGCAGGGGAGGGTCACAGAGAGAGAGGGAGTCAGACTGAAACAGGCTCCAGGCTCTGAGCTGGCAGTCAGCACAGAGCCCGACGCGGGGCTCGAACCCACGAACCGCGAGATCATGACCTAAGCGAAAGTCGGACGCTTAACCGACTAGGAAACCCAGGTGCCCCCATCTTCATTAAAAAAAAACTTTTTTTTTGTTTTATTTATTTTTAGACAGAGAGAGACAGAGCACGAGTGGGGAAGGAGCAGAGAGAGAGAGGGAGACACAGAATTTGAAGCAGCTCCAGGCTCTGAGCTGTCAGCACAGAACCTGATGCGGGGCTCAAACCCACAAACCGTGAGATCATGACCTGAGCCAAAGTCGGACACTTAACCAAATGAGCTGCCCAGGCGCCCCTATTTTTTCTTTTTAAAGAAAAAATTTTAAATGTTTATTTAACATTAAATGTGTTGTCAGTACAGAGCCTGATGCAGGGCTCAAAGTCAGGAACCGTTAAGATTATGTCCGTAGCCAAAGCCAGACGCTTAACCGATTGAGCCGCGCAGGCGCCCCAATCTTCATTTTTTCATTTCCTTTTCTCCTCTCCCTAATTTCTTCCAGGAGTCCCCATATGTAGCAGAAAGAACATGGGTGCTGCAGCCGGATGGACCTGGGTTTGAACCTCGGTCTGTCACTGGCCTGCTGTGTGACCTTGGATGGGAGTAACGTCTCTGAGCCTCTGAACTCTTATCTGTAAAGGGAGATGAGAATCTGTGTTTTGGCTGTCTGCCTGGAGCAGACAATAATCCACATGGTAGGTACTCATGATACAATAACTCATTTCCCACCACATCAAGCTTTGCAAACCAGAATTTAGTAGTGTCATTAACAAAAGGCCACAATAATTTGCTGTCTTAAAACTTTTAATTTCTAATTTTGATTCATTACCTTCTAATCATTTTTCCGTTGTATTTTCAAATGCCAGCTGTTAAGTGTGGAAGTCACAGTGTGATCCCAGGGGCCTAGGAGGCCTTCCCTTCACCGTCCAGAAAGATAGCCTCCGTTCTACTGCCACTAACGGCCACTTTATGGGATGCGGTAGCTTTGGGACTACATATTATGCCAAAACGGGCAATTAAAAAATTCCAAAATGCCATTCTTCACAAAAATTGTCTCACAAGTTACAGCAAGATGTTTAATAAATAGAAATTTCTGCTTAATATCTATTCCAATCAGTGAATCTATAGCAGCAAAGGAGCGCCGCAGATCCTGGGAAAGAAGGCGTGTCTTCTCCACGAACCACGCTCAGTGCTGGGGTACACTCCTGTCCACACTCACGGAGACAGGCTGCGTCCTGCTGTTGGTTCGCGCAGGAAGCGTCTCCCGCGGTATTCTCAGAGCTCCCCCGGGCTTCGCGGCTCTCCGCATCCGAGTTGGGACACACACGCGGGAGTCGTGCTGCTCACGTGCCGCCCTAGAAGCGCTTCCGGCCAAGGGCGCATCCAGGGCGGGAGAAACGCGCGAGCAGCCGCGTCAGCCACGTCCGGCTGGAGGCCCCTGTCGCCCCCTGTCGCCGGGACCCTCAGGCCCGTGCTGTCCTCTGGACGCGCGAGGGGAGGCCCGCGCATGCGCGCGCCCGCGCCCGCGGCGGCCCGGCCGGCTCGTCCCCGCCTGCCCCGGCGCGCGGTTCTCACCTGCCCCTGCCGGAGGGGAGCGGCCCAGCTTGGGGGCGTCCGTCTCACACTTGCGTGAACAGTTCACATGAGAACCTCTTCCCGGGCCAGCCCCGGGGCGGGGGAGCTCTGTGGGGCCGGGGGGCCGGGGGGCCGGGGGGTGGGCTGGAGGGCGCAGGGCCGGAGCGTCCGCGTAGGCCCGGAAGGACGGCGTCCCCGCTCCCGTCCCTTTCCCGGGAGGCTCTTCTTTCCCTCGACAGCACCCTTTCGGCTCCTTGTGAAGCGGTTTCCACAGCGCAGGACGTCGCTGGCGTCCGTGTGTCCGGGGTCGGAGCGGCTGCCCCGCTGCACCGACGCCGCCCCCGCGAGGGCAGGAGGGGTGACCCTCTGCCTTCTCGCTGCGTCCAGACCGCTGCTGCTGAACCCTGGCGGCTCCTT
>JAESUZ010005411.1:0-39680 GCA_017311185.1 Proteles cristata cristata | reverse complement strand
TGATGTGATGCAATCAGTTTATATTACCTTGCAAGATTGGATTGTTTGATGAGTTTACAGCATGACAGGGTAAGAAGCATTTCAAGACAAACTTTAAGCAAAACTAGTAAAAACTATTTTAAAGCAAGCCATTTAAATATTATAAAAATTATCCTAAAAACATACAACAAATGAAGAAACATTTATTTAAGAAAATATACTGAAATTTTCATAACAATAAGTCTATAGTATTTGAACTGAGACCTGGTTCTTTTCTCCCCATTCCTAATTCAGTGAGAGAGAGTGTTCAGACATGTTTAGCCAAGAACAAGGCAGTTCTGGCCTCCACTGTGGGTCTTGCAGGCAGCTCCCTGAGGCCTCGACTTGGTGGTTGTGGGGAGAAAAATGGCGACCCCCTTGTCCTTTCTGGAACCAGGTGTTGCAAATCAATCTTTTGAGTCTGATCTTACTGTGCCATTGGTGCAGCCAAGGTGGGCCGTGTTCTATGCCCCACACCCAGCCTCGTTTCGAAATCTTGCTCTGTGAGCATTAATGATACCGCCGGAAATGTTATTCTGCATGCTGGGGAACTTCATAGCCGGGGAATGAGCAGGGGATCGGTTCCTCCTGATAACAACTGTGTCCCTTGTGTAGTGTCTATCCTGGAGGGAATTTCTGGGATGGGGGCACCCAGCCCAAAGAAATGTCCGCAGTTAGAGATAGGATCTCTCTCCAAAATCCCCACAGTTAGAGATGGAATGATAGCATCCCTCTCTGTCCCAGAATGAGGTTTCCCTCTTCTCTAGGAACAGTTCTTCAATTCCCCAGAAACTGTTTCTCTTCTTTTTGTCTTTCTGCAGAGGGCGGGTCCGTCCCCTCCATGCCTCTGTGTCCCGCCCTTTTTATCTTCCCTAGTTTACAATCGCACACCTATTAGGCTGTCTCCTTTGTGGACTACTCTCTTTTCCTCACAGCCTCTTATGGTTCAGAGTCCTTTGGCTTCAGCCCTTCTTTGTTTGAGAGATGCAGGAAGTAAGGAACTCCCTATTTCTCCACGATCTTGCCCTCAGTCTCCGAAGAACCAATTTTTGACTTTATTGGTTTTCTCTCTCTTTTTTTTTTCTAATTCCCTTTTAGTTATCTTTATTATTTTCTTCCTTCTACTATCTTTGGGTTCAGGTTATTCTTTTTTCGCTTAGTTATGTAAAGGGTAAAATTAATGATTTGAGACCTTTCTTTTTTTAAAATATCAATTGACAGTTATAAATAGACCCCTTGGTGTTGTTTTTGTTGCATCCTTTACATTTTGTTATGTTGTTTTTATTTTCATTTATCTCAAAATATTTTGTAGCTCCTTGTGATTTCTTCTATGATCTAATGATTATTTAAGACTGTACTGTTTTTCTCATATTTGTTAATTTTTCAGTTTCACTTTTGTTACTCATTTCTAGATTAATTCCTTGTGATTAAAAAAATTATTTTGTGTAATTTCAATCTTTTAAAATTTATTAAGACATATTTTTGACCTAACATATTATTTTGCTGAAAGAATGTTTTATGTGCACTTGAGAAAAAGGATTATGCTATTTTAGGTGTAGTGTTCTATATATGTTGACTAGGGCTAATTGTTTTATGGTATTATTTAATTCCTCTATTCTCATATTGATCTTATCTTTGGTTAGTATATATATTATTGAAGGTAGAGTAGTGAAGACTCTAAATATTTTTGTAGAGCTGTTTATTTCTCCTTTCAAGTCTGTCCATGTTGGCTTCATTTATTTAGGGGCTCTATTATTTGGTGCATATATGTTTATAATTGTTACATCCTCTTGGTAATTGAAACTTTACTTGATATATAATGCACCTCAAAAATTTTTTTGGTGTTTTTATTTATTTTTAAGACAGAGAGAAAGCATGAGCTGAGGAGGGGAGAGAGAGAGGGAGGGGGGAATCAAAGCAGGTTCCACACTGACAGCAGAGAGCCTGATACGGGGCTTGAATTCATGAACAATGAGATCATAACCTGAGCTTAAATCAGATGCTTAGCTGACTGAGCCACCCAGGTGCCCTTGATATATAATGTACTTTTTTGTCTCTTGTAAGTTTTTTAGTTAAAGTCCATTTCATTTAATATTAGCATACCCACTCCAGCTCTCTCTTCTTCTTTTGGAACTCCTATGATATGGATAGTATTATATTTCATTGAATCACTTAGTATGCTAATTCTCCCCTCCTGGTCTAGTATCTTCTTATCTTTTTCTTGGCATCATCAACAAGATCAGGTATTCTCCATGGTTATCATAGTGAAACTGGAAAAATACAAAGATAAAGAGAGAATTCTGAAAGCAGTTAGGGACAAATGGGCCTTAAGCTACAAAGGTAGATATATAAAAGTAGTAGCAGATTTGTCCACTGAAACTTGGTAGGCCAGAAGGGAGTGGCAGGAAATATTCAACGTGCTGAATAGGAAAAATATGCAGTCAGAATCATTTATCCAGCAAAGTTGTCATTCACAATAGAAGTAGAGAAAAAGACTTTCCCAGACAAATAAAAACTGAAGGAGTTCATAACCACTAATCCAGCCCTGCAAGAGATCTTAAGGGGGACTCTGTGAGTGGAATGCTACAAAGACTTTAAAGGACTAGAGACATCACCACAAGCATGAAACCTACAGATAACACAATGACACAAAATCCATATCTTTCAATAATAATTCTGAACATAAATGTATTAAATGTTCCAATCAAGAGACATGGGGCATCAGAAATGGTTACAAAAAAAAACCCCCAAGATCCATCGATATGATGTCTATAAGAGTCTCATTTTAAACCTGAGGACACCTTCATATTGAAAGTGAGGGGATGGAGAACCATATATCATGCTACTGAAAGTCAAAAGAAAGCTGGAGTTGCCATACTTATATCAGACAAACTGGATTTTAAACCAAAGGCTGTAATAAGCGATGAAGAAGGGCATTATATCATAATTATTTGTTTTATCCATCAAGAAAATCTAATAATTATAAATATTTATGCTACCAATTTGGGAGCACGCAAATATATAAATCAATTAATGACAAACATAAGCAATCTTATTGATAAGAATACAGTAATTGCAGGTGACTTTAATATTCCACTTACAGCAATGAACAGATCATCTAAGCAGAAAATCAATATGGAAACAATGGCCTTGAATGATATACTGGACCAGGTGGACTTGACTGATATATTCAGAACTTTTCATTCAAACACAGCAGAATATACATTCTTCTTGAGTGCACATGGAATATTTTCTAAGATAGAGCACATACTGGGTCACAAAACAGGCCTCAATAAATATAAAAAAATTGAGATAATACCATGCATATTTTAAAAAAAAATTTTTTTAGTTTACAAATAGTTTATTGTCAAGTTGGTTTCTATATAAACACCCAGTACTCATCTCTCCATTGCCATCCCTCCCCCATCCATCAGTCCTCAGTTTGTTCTCAGCATTCAAAAGTCTCTCATGGTTTGCCTCTCTCCCTTTCCCTCACCATTTCCCCCTTTTATCTCCCCCATGGTCCTCCATTAAGTTCCTCCTAAGCCCCTCTGGAAATACCATGCATATTTTTTTATCACAACTATATGAAACTTGAAATCAACTACAAGAAAAAATTTGTGAAACCTCCAAATGCCTGAAAGTTAAAGAACATCTTAGTAAAGAATGAATGGGTCAACCAGGATATTACAGAAGAAATTAAAGAATATGGAAGCAAATGAAAATGAAAACATGACAGTCAAAACCCTTTGGGATGCAGCAAAGGAAGTCTTGAGAGGAAAATATATTGCAATTCTGGCCTACCTCAAGAGACGAGAAAAATCTAAAATGTAAAACCTAACCACATACCTAAAGGAACTAGAAGCAGAATAGCAAAGACACCTCAAATCCAGCAGCAGAAGATAAATAATAAAGATTTAAGAACAAGTCGCTAAATAATTTTCAAAGAAACAAATTTTAGTCTTCTTGAGGAAGATAGCAGTAGAGTGGGAGGCCCTAGGCTCACCACGTCCAATGAACACAACTAGATAACTACCAAATCATCTTGAATACTGTAGAAATAGACCTGGAGACTGACAGAACAAATTCCACAACTAAAGGTAGACAAAAGGCCACACTGAAGAAGGTCGGAATTACAGAGAACTTGTTTAGGGGAGAAATGGATCATGAGTGCTACAGAGGGGAGAGAGCCATGGTTATGGAGAAGTATGAGAGAGGAGAAGGTTGAGACAGTGAAATGAACAAGAGCAATTCTCCAAAGTCATTGGCTTAGAAAACATGAGAGGCTGAATTTCGTTATTTCTTCCAACTAGCAGATCTTAAAGCCTGGAGTTTTAAAGGTCAGTGGGCTTGGCTGGGATGCATCTGGAGGGCATTGTCATTATCCTGGAGAGAAGGCAAAAGAACAGGCCAGAGATGGACAATGTAGAATCAGTTATCTGAAAAGCACCTAATGTAAACAGTGGGGAAATTATTTGCTCTTCTCAGAGAACATCCCCGAAAGGCAGGATTCACATAGACATCTCTCTGGAAACAAAGGAGCTGGACAGCACCATTTCCTTCTCCCACCCCTTAGCATAAACACAGAGCCACCTATAAGAAGCAGTTCATCATAGACACTGGCTGTCTAACTTGGTTCACCAAGCTCCAAACCCCTGTACTCTGGTAGGACTGCCCTTTAAGGTCAAACTTGCCTCATTCCCAGCTCAATAAGCTCCTCTTCAGAAGGCTAGCAGAAAGGCACCTGGGTGGCTCAGTCGGTTATGTATCTGACTTCGGCTCAGGTCATGATCTTACTGTCCATGGGTTTGAGCCCCATGTCAGTCTCTGTGCTGACAGCTAGCTCAGAGCCTGGAGCCTGCTTCGGATTCTGTATCTCCCTCTCTCTCTGACCCTCCCCTGCTCTTCTCTCTCTCTCTCTCTCTCTCAGAAATAAATAAAACATTAAAAAATTTTTAAAAAAGAAGACTAGCAGATATCCCTGCCTACATCATGTCTCTCAACAAGAGAGAACTGCAGGACTCAGTTGCCATGAAGGTGGTGACATGTTATTTCACAAGGAGACCAGAGCATTAGGTAAAACTAGTTAACTAACTAACTACATTCAGTCCAGAGACTAAGTAATATCCACAGCAGGCAAGGAGAACCTCTGCAGAAAACTAGCCTGAAAGATACAATAGCTAAAACACAAAGCAGTGTGCATGAAGCACACACCAGAGAAACTCTCTGAAGTATCAGTCCCTGGGCACTATATAAAATTTTCTTCATACAGCTACAACTTTCAGGATCAAGAGACATAGCTAGCCTTTCTAACGTATAGAAGAAAGCAGAGACTTAGATAAAATTGAAAAAGGAGGAATTTATCCCAAATAAAAGAATAAGATAATGCTATGGCCAGAGATCTAAGAAAAATAGATAGAAGTAACATGCCTGATGGATAATTTTCTTTAATGCTTACTTATTTATTTTGAGAGAGTGAGAGTATGGGGGAGGGGCAGAGAGAAAATTCCAAGCAGGCTCCATGCTGTCAGCATACAGCCTGATGCAGGGCTTGATCCGATGAATTGTGACATCCTGACCTGAGCCAAAATTAAGAGTAAGATGCTTAACCTACTGATCCACCAAGGCATACCAGCCTGATGGAGAATTTAAAACAATAATCATAAGTATACTCACTGGGCTTGAGAAAAGAATACAGGACATCAGTGAGACCCTTACCACAGAGATAAGAGTTAAGAAATACTCTACTAAAGATGAAGAGTGCAATAAATGAGATTAGGAACACATTTGATGCAATGAACAACAGGCTGGAAGAAGCAGAGAAATGAATTAATGATCTAAAAGACAAAGTAATGGCAAGTAATGAAGCTGAACAGGAGAAAGACTTATGCAATATGCAACAGGAGAATAAACTTAGGGAAAGCAGTGTTTCCATCACATGTAATCACATTCATATTACAGTAGTCCCAGAAGAAGAAGAGAGGAAAAAGGGAGAAAGAAAAAATAAATTTCAAGAAATAATAGCTGGGAACTTTTCAAATCTGGGGAAAGAAACAGAGATCCAGGAGGCACAGAGAATGCTCATGAAAATCAACACAAGCAGACCAACAACAAGAGATATTTTAATTAAATTTGCAAAATATAGCAGTAAATAAAAAATCTTAAAAGTGGCAAAATGAAAGAAGTCCTTAACCTTTAAGGAAAAATCCATAAGGCTAGCTGGAGCTTCTCAACAGAAACTTGACAAGCCAGAAGGGAGTGTCATGATATATTTAAAGTGCTTAATGGGAAAAATCTGCAACTAGAATATTCTAACCAGCAAGTCTATCAATCAGAAGAGAAAGAGTTATAATTTCCTGAAGAAAAAAAAAGTGAAAGAGTTCATGACAACTAAACAAGCTCTGCCAGAAATATTAAAGTGCTCATTGAGTACAAAGGTAGACCAAAAGTGAAAAGACATGAAATGCTAAGAGAAAATCTCCAAAAGCAACAAAAAACAAGTAATAAAATGGCATTAAATACATATCTATCAATAATTCATTTGTATGTAAATGGACTGAATGCTCCAATCAAAAGATATAGGTATCAGAATGGATTAAAGAAACAAGACCATCTATATGCTGCCTACAAGAGAGTCATTTTAGACCTAAAGACACATGCAGATTGAAAGAGTGGATGGAGAAACATTTAGCATGAAAATAGATATCAAGGAAAGCATAGTACCAATGCTTATTTCAGACAAATTAGACTTTAAAATGAAGACTGTAACAGAAGACAAAGAAGGTCACCTTATGATCATAAAGGCAACAATCCAGCAAGAAGACCTAGCAATTTATGGACCCAACATAAAACACCCAAATATATAAAACAGTTAATAAGAAACAAAAAGAAACTAACTGATAATAATGCAATAAAAGTAGGGGACTTTAACACCCCGTGTACATCAGTGGACAGGTGATCTAAACTGAAAATCAACAAGGAAACAATGGCTTTGAATGGCACACTAGACCAGATGGATTTAACGGATATCTTGAGAACATCCCATCCTAAAATAAAAGAATACACTTTCTTTTCAACTGCACCTGGGACATTCTCCATAATAGATCACATATTATGTCACAAAACAGGCCTCAAGAAATACAAAACGATTGAAGTCATGCTGTGCATATTTTCTGACCACAACACTATAAAACTAAAAGTCAATCACAAGAAAAAATCTGTAAACACCAAAAATATATGGAGGTCAAACAATATGCTAATCAACAAAGAATGGGTCCACAGGGAATGAAAGGAGAAATTTAAAAAATACATGGGAACAAATGAACATCCCAAAACTTTTGGGATGCAGCAAAAGTGGTCCTAAGAGGAAAGTGTATGGAAGTATAGGCTTAGCTCAAGACACAAGAAAAATCTCAAATAAACAACCAAACCCTACACCTAAACGTGCTGGATAAAGAACAACAAATGAAGCTTGAAGCTAGCAGAGGAAGGAAATAATAAAATTAGAGCAGAAATAAATGGTATAAAATCTCGAGAAACAATAGAACAGATCAATGAAACCAGGAGCTGGTTCTTTGAAAAGATCAAGAAAATTTATAAACCTCTAGCTAGACTTAACAGAAAGAAAAGTGATCAGATCCAAGTAAGTAAAATCAGAAATGAGAGAGGAGAAATAACAACCAACACCACAGAAATATAAACAATTATAAAAAAAGTATGAAAAAGCAAGCCAAAAAATTAGACAACATGGAAGAAATGGATCAATTTCTAGAAATATAAACTACCAACATTGAAACAGAGAGACATAGAAAACTTGAACATCCTGATAATCAGCAAAGAAGTTGAATCAGAAATTTAAACAAAAACAAAAAACCGCCAATCCCAAAAGTCCAGGATCAGGTGGATTCGCAGGCAAATTTTACCACAAATTTAAAGAAGAGTTAATACTGGGATGCCTGAGTGGTTCAGTTAAGCATCTGACTTCAGCTCAGGTCATGATCTCTCAACTCGTGAGTTTGACCCTGCATTGGGATCTGGGCTGACATCTCAGAGCCTGAGGCCTGCTTCGGATTCTGTGTCTCCCTATTTCTCTTTCCCACCCCCTCTTGCACTCTGTCTCTTTTCTCTCTCAAAAATGAACAAATGGGTTTGTATGTTCTCATCGTTCCCATGGTGGAAGCTGTTTCGGGGAAAGAGTTGGAGAGAGTAAGGTCTTAAGACTGATGGATGGTATACATGTCTGAATGCAGTGAAAGCTTCCACATAAATTTTAAGATTTGTGGGGCCAATGCAGAGACCTATTTGCCTTGTGACTGTCTAGGAAGCCTCAAGAGACTGCGGATGAGGTGGAGACACAAGTTACAGCACTACCTTGTGGCCTCTGTGACTGAATCAGGATGTCGAATGACTGCAGAAATACCCCAGGGCTACCTCAAGAAACAAGCCAAAGTTCACATTGTGGAGAGTTCCAAATACCACTAAGAGCAAGAAAATAAAATAACCAAGGTCTCAACAAGAGAGACCAAGAGATAACATTCAAAGGACATTTTCTGAACGATCAGGCCCTGGACAGTTAAAGAGCTTTCTTTGGTACAGCAGCACTCACAGTTGCAGAGTGCATAACAACCTTATAAAACTAACAAGAGATAGAAAGCTAACTAAAATGATGAAACAAAGGAACTCTCCTCCAAAGAAATTCCAGGAAAAATCAAAAGCTAAAAACTGCTCAAAACAGATATAAGGAAAATAACTGAACAAGAATTTAGAACAATAGACATAAAATTAATCGCTGGGCTTGAAAAAGGCATGGAAGACATCAGAAAAACTTGCTACAAAGGTTACGGAGCTTAAAAATAGTTGTGAAAATTTACAAATGCTATAAATGAGATGCAAAATAAAATGGAGGCGTCCAATGCATGGATTGAAGAGAAGGAAAGGAGAATAAGTGATTTAGAAGACAATTATAGAAAAAGAGGAAGCTGAGAAAAAGAGAGATAAACTGATCCAGGAACACAAAAGGAGAGTTTGAGAGCTCAGTGATACAATCAAATGGAATAATATCCTTATCATAGGAAATCCAGAAGAGAGAGTCTTTGAACAAATTATAGCAGAGAATATCCCCAATCCGGGGAAGCAAACAGAGGTTGAAATCCAAGAGGCACAGAGAACTCCCCTCAGACATAACTTGAATCGATCTTCTGCACTACATATCATAGTGAAACTGGCAAAATATAAGGACAAAGAGACAATTCTGAAAGCAGCAAGGGAGAAAAGAGCCCTAACATACAAAGGGAAACCTATCAGAGTGGTGACAGGTGACCTGTCTACTGAAACTAGGCAGGCCAGAAAGGAATGGAAGGAAATCTTCATTGTGATGAACAGAAAAAATATCCAGCCAAGAATCCCCTCTCCAGCAAGCCTGTCATTCAGAATAGAAGGAGAGATAAAAGTCTTTCCAAATAAACAAAAATTGAAAGAATTTGTCACTGCTAAGCCAGCCCTACAAGAAATCTGGAGGGGGACTCTCTGAGGAAAATGTTGCAAGAAACGCATGATACCAGAGACACTGCCATGGACATGATTCCTACAAAGAGCAGAATAACCCTAAGCCCATATTTTACAATAATGACACTGACTGTAAATGGACTAATGCTCCAATCAAAAGACATAACGTAGCAGAATGGAGACAAAAAACAAAATCCATCTATTTGCTGTCTATAAGAAACTCATTTTAGACTGGAGGACACCTTCAGATTGAAAGTAAGGGGATGGAGAAATATCTATAATGATATTGGAAGTCAAAAGAAACCTGCAGTACCTATACTTATATCAGACAAACTGGACTTTAAAGTACAGACAGTAACAAAGGATGAAGAAAGGAATTATATAATAATTACAGGGTCTATCCATCAAGAAGAGCTAACAATTATAAATGTCTATGCACAAAATGTGGAGCACCTAAATATACAAAACAATTAATCACAAACAGAAACAATTTTATGGATAAGAATGTGCTAATAGCAGGGGACGTCAATACTCCACTTACAACAATGGATAGACAAAGTAGACAGAAAAACACTAAAGAAACAATGGACTTGAAGGACACATTGGACCAGACGGATGTGACTGATATATTTAGAACTCTATATCCTGAGGCCATGGAATTCACTTTCTTCTCAAGTGCACATGGCACATCCTCCAAGATAGATCACATACTGGGACATAAAACACCCCTCAATAAATATAAAAAAATTGAGATCATACCATATACACTTTCAGATCACAATGCTATGAAACTTGAAATCAAACACAAGAAGAAGTCTGGAAAACCTCCAAAAACATGGAGGTTAAAGAACACCCTACTAAAGAATGAATGGCCAATCAGGCAATTAGAGAAGAAATTTTAAAAATATATGGAAACAAATGAAGATGAAAATGCAACAATCCTAACTCTATGGGATGTGGTGAAAGCAGTCCTAAGAAGAAAGTACATTGCACTCCAGGCCTATATCAAGAAATTAGAAAAAGCACAAGTGCAAAATCTAACAGTGCACCTAAAGGAACTAGGAGAGCAACAAGAGAACCCCAATCCCAGTAGAAGAAGAGAAATAGTAAATATCAGAGCAGAAATAAACAATATAGAAACCAAAGAAACAGTTGAACAGGTCAATGAAACTAAGAGTTGGGTTTTTTTGAAAAAATAAACAAAATTGACAAACCTCTAGCCAGGCTTCTCAAAAAAAAAAAAAAAAAAGACACAGCACCCAAATAGACAAAATCATGAACGGAAATGGACTTATTACAACAAACCCCTCAGAAATACAAGCAATTATGAGGGAATACTATGAAAAATTATATGCCAACAAATTGGACAAGTGAGAGGAAATGGAAAAATTTTAAAGTCACACACACTACCCAAATTCACACGGGAAGAGATAGAAAATCTGAACAGACTCATAACTAGTAAAAAAGCGAATCAGTTAACAAAAATCTCTCAACAAATAAGAGCCCTGGGATAGATGGCTTCCCTGGGGAATTCTACCAGACATTTAAAACAGAATTAATACCCATTCTTCTCAAGCTATTCCAAAAAATAGAAAAAATTCTGGACTCATTTTATGAAGCCAGCATCACGTTGATTCCCAAGCCAGACAGAGACCCAGCAAAAAAGGAGAACTACAGGCCAACATCCTTGATAAATACAGATGCAAAATTCCTCAACAAGATCCTTGCAAATCGAATCCAACAGCACATAAAAAGAATTATCCACCACGATCAAGTGAGATTCATTACTGGTGACAGGGCTGGTTCAATATTCACAACTCAAGCAATGTGATACATCACATCAACAAAAGGAAAGATAAAACCTATGATCCTGTAGATAGATGCAGAAAAAGCATTTGACAAAATACAGCATCCCCTCTTTATAAAGACCCTCGAGAAAGCCGGGATAGAAGGAACTTATTTAAACATCATAAAAACCATCTATGAGAAGCCCTCAGCTAACATCATCCTCAATGGGGAAAAACTGGGAGCTGTCCCCCTAAGATCAGGAACAAGACAGGTATGTCCATTCTCACCGTTTAACATAGTGCTGGAAGTCCTAGCATCAGCCATCTGACAACAAAAGGAAATCAAAGGCATCAGAATTGGCAAAGAAGTCAAATTCTCACTTTTTGCAGACGACATGATACTCTACATGAAAACACGACAGACTCAACCAGAAACCTACTAGTACTGATCCATGAATTCAGCAAAGTTGTAGGATACAAAATCAACGTACAGAAAGGGGTTGCATTTTTATACACCAACTATGAAGCAACAGAAAGAGAAATCAAGAAACTGAACCCATTCACAATTGCACCAAAAACAACAACAACCCATAAAATACTAGGAATAAAACTAACCAAGGATATAAGAGATCTGTATGATGAAAACTATACAAAACTTATGAAAGAATTTGAAGAAGACATAAAGAAATAGAAAAACATTCCATGCTCACGGATTCGAAGAATAAATATGGTTAAAATGTCACTACTACGCAAAACAATCTACACATTCATTGCAATCCCGCTCAAAATTGCACCAGCATTCTTCTCAAAACTAGAACAAACTATCATAAAATTTGTATGGAACCACAAAAGACCCCGAATAGCTAAAGTAATATTGAAGAAGAAAACCAAAATGAGAGGTATCTTCATCTAGACTTCAGCCTCTACTACAAAGCTGTCATCATCAAGACAGTATGGTATTGGCACAAAAACAGACACATAGACCAATGGAATAGAATTGGGAACTCAGCATTGGACCCAAAGGTATAAAGCCAACTAATCTTTGAAAAAGCAGGAAAGAGTATCCAATGGAAAAAAGACAGCCTCTTTAACAGATAGTGCTGGGAGAACTGGACAGCAACATGCAGAGGAATGAAACCAGATCATTTTCTCACACCATACACAAAAACAAACTCAAAATGGATAAAGGACCTGAATGTGAGACAGGAAACCATCAACACCCTAGAGGAGAAAGCAGGAAACAACCTCCTTGACCTCCGCCGCAACAATTTCTTACTTGACACATCCACAAAAGCAAGGGATACAAGAGGAAAAATGAACTCTTGGGACCTCATGAAGATTAAAAGCTTCTGCACGGCAAAAGAAACAATCCAAAAAACTAATAGGCAATCGACGGAATGGGAAAAGATAGTTGCAAATGATATATCAGATAAAGGGCTAGTATCCAAAATCTCGAAGGAACTCACCAAACTCCACACCTGAAAAACAAACAATCCAGTGAAGAAATGGGCAGAAGATATGAGCAGACACTTCTTCAAAGAGGACATCCAGATGGCCATCAGACACATGAAACAATGCTCAGCATCCTTCCTCATTACGGTAATACAAATCAAAACCACACTGAGATACCACCTCACGCCAGTCAGAGTGGCTAAAATGAGCAAATCAGAGGACTCTGGATACTGGTGGGGATGTGGAGAAATGGACACCCTCCTACTCTGTTGGTGGGAATATAAACTGATGCAGCCCCTCTGGAAAACAGTGTGGTGGTTTCTCAAAAAATTAACAATAGAACTCCCCTATGACCCAGCAGTAGCACTGCTACGAATTTATCCAAGGCATCCAGGAGTGCTGGTGCATAGGGGCACATGTACCCCAATGTTCATAGCAGCACCCTCAACAATAGCCAAATCATGGAAAGAGCTAAAGCATCCATCAACTGATGAATGGATCAAGAAGATGTGGTTTATCTGTTCAATGTAATACTACATGGCAATGAGAAAAAATGAAATCTGGCCATGTGTAGCAACATGGATGGAACTTGAGGGTGTTATGCTGAGAGAAATAATTCAGGCAGAGAAAGACAGATGCCATATGTTTGCACGTATAGGAGGATTATGAGGAACTTAACGGAGGACCATGGGGGAGAAGAACGGGAAAAATAGTGTGGGAGAGGGAGGGAGGCAAACCATGAGAGACTCTTGAATGCTGAGAACAAACTGAAGACTGAGGGAGTGGAGGAAGGGGAAGGGTTGTGATGTGCATGGAGGAGGGCACTTGTGGGGATGAGCACTTAGTGTTATATGGAAACCAACTTGACAATAAACTATTAAAATTTTTTAAAAAATGAACAAATGTTAAAAAATTTTTAAACTAATATCCATCTTCCAACACTATTCCAAAGATCATAAAAGGAAGAATAGCTTCCAAATTAATTCTATGAGGCCAGAATTATGCTGATATCAAAACCAGATAAAGACATCACAAAAGAAGAAAATTATAAACCAATATGTCTGATGAACATAGATGCAAAAATCCTCAACATAAATCTAGAAAACCAAGTACAACTATACGTTTAAAAAATCATTCACCATGATCAAGTGGGATTTATTCCTAGATACAGTATTCACAAATCAATGAACATGATACATCACATTAATAATTGAACAGATAAGAACCACATGATCATTCCAGTGGATGCAGGATAAAGCATTTGTCAAAGTACAACATCAATTCTTGATCAAAAACACTCAACAAAGGGTTAGAGGGAACATATGTCAATTACTAAGGGCTGTAAGTGTAAACACCCCTGCTAATATCATCCTAAATGTGAAAAAACTGAGAGCTATTTCTCTACAGTCATGTACAAGCAAGGCAGTACACTCTTATCACTTTTATTTAACATAGAACTGGAATACCTAGCCACAGCAGTCAGAAAATAGAAAGAAATACAAAGTAATCAAATATTGAAGGAAGAAAGAAAACATTCACTGTTTGCAGATGGCATGATTCTACGCAGAGAAAGCCAGAAAGACTCCACTAAAATGATAGAATTGATATACAAATTCAGTAAAGTTGCAGGATACAGAATCAACATACAGAAATCTGTTGTATTTCTATACAACAGTGAAGCATCAGAAAGTGAAATTAAGTAATCAATCCCATTTACGATTGCACCAAAACCCCTAAGATATCTAGGAACAAACCTAACCAAAGAGGTGAAAGGCCTGTATTCTCAAAACAGCAAAACACTGTAGAAAGATATAAAAGATGACACAAAAGAATGGGAAGATATCCCATGCTCATAGATTGGAAGAATGATTATTGTCAATGTGCCTATACCACCCAAAGCAGTCTACACATTTAATACAATCCCTATAAAAATTCCAACAACATTTTTCACAGAGCTAGAACAAACAATCCTAAAATTTGTGTGGAACCACAAAAGACCCTGAAAATCCAAAGCAGTCTTGAAAAAGGAAAGCAAAGCTAGAGGCATCATAATTCTGTACTTCAAGTTGTATTACAAAGCTGTAGTAATCAAAACATTACCATATTGTCACAAGAATAAACATATAGATAATGGAACATAATAGAAAACCCAGAAATGAACCCCCAGCTGTATGGTCATTTAATCTTTGATAAAATAGTAAAGAATATCCAATTGGAAAAAGACAATCTATTCAAGAAATTGTGTTGTTTAAACTGGATAGCAACAAACAAAATAATGAAATTGGATGACTCTCTTATACCATCCCAAAAATAAACTCAAAATGTATCAAAGACATAAATAAGAGAGCTGCAGCCATAAAAATCCTAGAAGAGAGCACAGGCAGTAATGTCTCTGACATCAGCCATACAACATTTTTCTACATATGTCTCCTGAGGCAAGGGTAAAGAAAAGCAAAATAAACTATTGGGATTTCATCAAAATAAAAGGCTTCTGCACAGTGAAGGAAACAGTCAATAAAACTAAAAGACAACCCATGGAATTAGAGAAGATATTTCCAAATGACATATCTAATAAAGGGTCAGTATCCAAAATACATAAAGAGCTTATAAAACTCAACATCCAAAAGTTGAATGGTCCAATTAAAAAATGAGTAGAACACATGAATAGATATTTTTCTGAAGAAGACATTCAGATAGCCAACAGACACATGAAAATATGTTCAACATCACTCAACATCAGGAAAATGCAAATAAAAACCTCACACCTGTCAGAATGGCTAAAAATCAACAACCCAATAGACCATAAGTGCTAACGAAGATGCAGAAAAAGAACACTCTTACACTGTTGGTGGGATGCAAACTGGTGCAGCCAGTCTAGAAAACAATGTGAATGTTCCTCAAAAATTAACAATAGAAGTATTCTATGATTTAGGAGTTTGTCTACTAGATATTTACCCAAAGAATACAAACATATTAATTTAAAGCGATACATGCACCTCAATATTTATAGCAGCATTGTTTACAACAGTCACATTATGGAAGCAGCCCTTTTGTCTATCGACTGATGAATGGATAAAGAAGATGTGGTATATACAATGGAATATTACTCAGGCATCAAGAAGAATGAAATCTTGCTATTTGCAATGACTTGGATGGAGCTAGAATGTATTATGCTAAGCAAGATAAGTCAATCAGAAAAAGACAAATGGCATATGATTTCAATCGTTTGTGGAATTTAAGAAACAAGACTGATGAACATATGGGAGGGGGTGTGATAAGAGAAGAGAGGGAAACAAACCATAAAAGACTGTTAATGATAGAGAACAAACTGAGGGCTCATGGAAGCACATGGGTGGGAGATGGGCTAGATGGGTGATGGGTATTAAGGAGGGCACTTGCAATGAATACTGGGTATTGTATGTAAATGATGAATCACTTAATTCTACTCCTAAACCAATATTGCACTGTCTGTTAACTAGTTAAAATTTAAATTAAAAACCCACCAAAACAAGAAAATTTCACTCAAATTTATCAATATTTCTGTTTTTCTCTCTGTCAAGGCACATAAGAATAATTGCATTCACCGTGCTCCCCTTTAAAGTTAGCTATGACCATGCATCTTGCTTAGTTCAATATATATAAGCAGGGGTAATGTGCATCACTTTTCTGTGGAATAATTTAACATCTAGAGATCTACTCCCTGTTATATTTTTTCATACCTCCCCAACCAAGGAGGTCGTATAGTTTATATAGTGAAATTACAGAGTGCCAAAGGCTCTCAACATCCTGAATGAATGAAACTGTGGATACAAGTCAGGTGCCTGATAAAGGTGCTTAGATCAACAGCACTTAGATCTTAGATTTATACAAGAAGTCTTCATTTTCTTAGCCCACTGAGATGTGTGAGTTTTTGAAGTAACATAACTATCGCTGTATTACCTTCAAACTAATTTCAGAAATAACACAAACTCATGCATTCTTATCACTGTAAGAATCCAATATCAATTAATATATTTCAGAGTTACAAATAATGTACTGCTTTGCTTTTCACCTCATATGACTAATTTATTCAGGACAGTATTGACACTACAAATTTTTCCATTGGAAATATCCTCTGAATTTTGTGAAGTTTCTCAAAACGTTCATTTTTCATTTAGTCTTTATCTTTTCTTTGTTTTCTTTTTTAAAATAGTTTATAGTCAAGTTAGTTCCCATATAACACCCAGTGCTCATCTTCATCTTTTCTAAAAGGCAATATTTTAAGTAAAGTAGGCCAAATTAGCACTTCTTTTCTTTTTTTCATTTTCATCAGGGCAATAGAATACACAGTTGAAATTTATTTTCATGCATGTGTAAGTCATAGAATGATTAATGGATAACAAAGTCCAAATAAGGAGCCTTTGGATGTTAATGTACCAAGAATTTAAGTTAGAAAATATATAATCTTTTGAGCCATTGGGCATTATATTTAAGCAAATAGGTTTGGTAGGATTGTACAACACTTGGAAAGACATGTGGGTTGAGATGGCTTAAGAACTGATTTTCTGGGGTGCCTGGGTGGCTCCATTGGTTAAGCGTCTGACTTCAGCTGAGGTCATGATCTCACGGTTTGTGGGTTCGAGGCCCGCGTCGGGCTCTGTGCTGACAGCTAGCTCAGAGCCTGGAGCCTGTTTCAGTCTGTGACTCCCTCTCTCTCTGACCCTCCCCTCCTCATGCTGTCTATCTCCCTCCCTCTCAGAAATAAATAAAACATTAAAAAAAAAAGAACTAATTTTCTTCTATCATCTGGTGTATTCACTTTTATTGTGGAAAACAGTGTATGCTGTTGTACCACTCAGTGCAGTCCTTTAAAACCTTTTGCATTCCATGTATATGAGTAAATGTCTAATTTATCTAGTGTGTGATTATGATAACAGTTGTAATACTGATTATCTATTGAGAAAATTTGTCAGCAAAGACAATGTGTATTACGTGACTGTTAAGAAATACAGAGGTTTTCATTTTGTTACTTTTGTTGTTGTTTTTTACATTATTATAAGTGTATATATTACCTATTACCAAGGATGCCTGTTTATTTACATATTGAAGACTCTGGGCTAGAAGCTTCAGAATGACTGTATGAAAGGGGAAGAGAGGGGCACTTGGGTGGCTCAGTTGGTTAAGCATCTGACTTCATCTCAGATCATTATCTTACAGTTTGTGGGTTTGATCCCCTCGTAGGGCTCTGTGTTGACAGCCAGCTGGAGCTGGCTCTGCCTGGAGCTTGGAGCCTGTTTCAGATTCTGTGTTTCCCTCTCTCTCTGACCCTCCCCTGCTCACGCTGTCTCTGTCTCTCTCAGAAATAAATAAAACATTAAAAATTTTAAATAAAGAAGAAGAGAAAAAGAAAGGCATGTATTGGAAAATGGGAAGAGAGTTCGGAGGCCAAATGGAAAGATAGGGGGGAAGAGATGAAAGATAAAAAAATAATATGGTGTTTTCAATAGACACACACAAAAGCATTTGACAAAACTCATCATCCTTTTAGGATACAAACGTTCAACAAATTAGATATAGAAGTAATATACCTCCATTTTTGACAAGCTCACAATGAACATCATACTCAGTGGTGAAAGCTTGAAATCTTTTCCTTTAAGATAAGGAACAAGACAAGTGCTCTCACTTTCACTGTTCCTATTCAATATAGTACTGGAAATTCTAGCTAGAGTAATCAGACAAGGAAAGATAAAAGCATCCAGATTGTAAAGGAAGAAGTAAAATGCCTCTCTTTGCAGTTGACTTGATCTTAAATATAAAATTCCTAGACTCCATCAAAAATTGTTAGAACTAATAAATGATTTCAGTAAAGTTTCAGGATGCAAAATCAACATATGAAAATCACTTTAATTTCTATACACTAACAATATACTATCCAAGAAGAAAATTAAAAACCCAACCCCATTTACAATAGCATCATAAATAATAAATTCTTAGGACTTCATTTAACTAAGGATGTAAAAGATCCTTGCACTGAAAGCTATAATACATCGATGAAAGAAACTGAAGACACAAATCAATGGAAAGGTATCCTGTGTTCATAAATGTTAAGAATTAAGATTGTTAACACGTTCATACTACCCAAAGTAATCAATATATACAATGCAATACCTATCAAGGTTCCAATAGCATTTTTTCACAGAAATAGAAAAAAATCCCAAAAATTGTATGGAACTGTTGAAGACCCCAAGTAGTGAAAGCAATGCTGAGGTAAAAGAACAGGGCTTGGGGCATCATGCTCCTTGATTTTAAACTATATTACAAAACTATAGTAATAAACACACTATACATTAATTTCTATTACTTGACAGTTAAAGGCATGGGTTGATACATCACTTGCTGTGTTACTTTAAAACTAACCATTTAAAAAGTTTAAATATAGCTGAAATATTCCTAATATAACTTATTTTTACAATTACTGTGAAACTGAATATTGATGAGGAGTACATGACTGTACAAAAAAAAATCACTTCATCTTTATAATGAAAATTTATCAATGGGTATGACACTGACAAATGATTATGTTTCCCTAATTTATCAATTTTCCACTGTCTAAAATCACTGGTTTACAGCATATGCCTCCTAAAATTATACCCCTACCTTACATAATAACTTTGGTACACAATTTATGAGGAAAAGATTCAGGGAATGATTTCATTTGATTACCTTAAATCCCACCAATCTACCAACATATACATGCATATATTCTCCCTTCTATCGTTTTATAATAGAAATGTCTCTTGTCCAATACAAAGACAAAACCTCCATTTGATCCCATTCCTTTGGTCATACTCTCTTCGTCATTGTATATAAGGCTGCCTAATAGGCATTTTGATATAGTTGCCTGGTAGGTATCTCCAACTTAACATTGGCTTAATTGAACTATAAGATGCTGGCCTTTTTTTTTTTTTTTTTTTTACAAATAGTTTATTGGCAAATTAGTTTCCACATAACACTCAGTGCTCATCCCCACAAGTGTCCTCCTCCATGCCCATCCCTCCTCCCCCCTACATCCATCAGTCCTCAGTTTTTGTCATCATTCAAGAGTCTCTCATAGTTTGCCTCTCTCCCTTTCCCCCACCATTTCCCCGCTTCTTCTCCCCCTTGTTCCTCCATCAAGTTCCTCCTAATCCTCCTATACATGCAAACATAGGATATTTGTCCTTCTCTGCCTTATTTCGCTCAGCATAACACCCTCAAGGTCCATTCATGTTGCTACACATGGCCAGATTTCATTGTTTCTCATTGCCATGTAGTATTCCATGGTATAGATAAACCACATCTTCTTGATCCATTCATCTGTTGATGGACACTTAGGCTCTTTCCATGTTTTAGCTATTGTGGAGAGTGCTGCTATGAACATTGGGGTACATGTGCTCCTATGGATCAGCATTTCTGTATCCCTTGGGTAAATTCCTAGCAGTGCTATTGCTGGGTCATAGGGGAGTTCTAGTGTTAGTTTCCTTAGGAACCTCCACACTGTTTTCCAGAGGGGCTGTACCAGTTTACATTCCCACCAACAGTGTAGGAGGGTGCCCGTTTCTCCACATCCTCGCCAAGATGCTGGCCTTTTTAATGTTACTCAATTGTACTAGCTTATTTTTGTCTCAGGAACTTAGCTATGGCTATTCTTCCTGCTTGTAGCACCATTTCTTCAGATGTCTTTGTAGATTTTTCTCCTCATAATTCCTATCTCACCTCAAAGTTTGAATCACACAAAGAAGCCTTATACAACATCTCAGGCTAAAATAATTATCCCCCCAAATTGTTATATTCTAGTGCACTTGCTCTGTTTTATTGACGCTGTAAAATTTATCAATACTTGATATTATCCTATTTTTTTGTGTGTGTGTCCATTGTGAACTCTGTCTATTAGGATGTAATATACTTTAGGGTAGGTGTTATATCTTTCTAGTACCTTAATATATCCAAAACATGTATAACATGGTCTTGCACATAATAGGTCCATAAAATTATTTTTTCAACTAAATTACTCCTTTTTTGTTTTAAAAAATGATACCTCAATTTTCATATAAGTATTTAGGAAAATGAAAATTTTAAAGAAGTAGATTATTTGACAACTGTGGGCAAATTCTGTATAGTGTTACTCCAATATAGTTCTAATGTAGATTGATTTAGGTTTCACTTAGTTAAATGTTGATGGGTTTATCTCTTACACTGCTGGTGGAATTGCAAACTGGTATAGCTACTCTGGAAAACATTGTGGAGGTTCCTCATAAAGGTAAATAGAGAGCTACCCTATGACCCAGTAATTACACCACTAGGTATTTATCCAAAAGATCAGGATTACAAAAATACTGATTCAAAGGGGCACATGCACCCCAATGTTTATAGTAGCACTATCAACAATAGCCAAATTATGGAAAGAGCCTCAATATATATTGACTGAAGAATGGCTAAAGAAGATGTGGTATATATACACAATGGAATATTACTCAGCCATCAAAAAGAATGTATAAAATCTTGCCATTTGCAATGATGTGGCAGGAACTAGAGAGTGTATTGTTCTAAAATAGGTAAGTCAGTCAGTGAAAGACAAATACTATATGAATTCACTCATGTGGAATTGAAGAAGCAAAACAGATGAACATAGGGGAAGGGAAGAGAAGGAAAACTGAAATAAGACAAAAACAGAGAGGGAGGCAAACTGTAATGGACTCTTTTTTTTTTTAAAGGTGTGTTTATTTTGAGAGAGAGAGAGTGCATGCATGGACACATGTGGCAGGGGTAGCTGAGAGAGAGAGGGAGAAGAGAATCCTCTTTCAGAGATAGAATGCTGCTCTCTGACAGGCTCCATGCTGTCAGAGCTGAACACAGGGCTGAATCTCACAAACCATGAGATCATGACGTGATCCAAAATCAGAGTCAGATGTTTAACCAACTGAGTCACCCAGGTGCCCAAGAGACTCTTAATTATAGAGAACAAACTGAAGGTTGCTGTAGGGGAAGGTGGATGGACAGTAAAGAGAGTACTTGTGATGACACTGGGTGTTATATGTAAGTGATGAATCACTAAATTCTACTCTTGAAACCAATAATACACTGTATGTTAACTAACTTGAATTTAAATAAAATCTTCAAAGGAAAAAAGAAATGATGAGTTTATAAAGTATATATACCTTATTGAAAAATATTCATAAAGAGAATGATCTTAATGTAAACATTTTTATGGACCAATCTTTTTATTGGCATCAAGGTCATTGTGAACTTCATATTTTTTTAAGAACTATACCAATAGAGTTATGATTACCATCCCTTAAACAATGGAAAATATTTATTTTATTTTATTTGTCCTCTAAGTAGAAAAATTATCAGAGATGCATGCATACACATTTGTAAAATTAGAGCTATATTAAGAATTCATGTTTACTTTTTAAGTTGGTTACATTATTCTACTATTTTCTTCAATTTGCATAGGGCTGTAATCAAAACTCATACAAAAATATTTATAAAGCTTGTGACAATGATCTGCTTATAACAGTCCCTACCTAAACTGTTTTACACATATAAAGCTTTTACCATCTATATACACTATCTTCACATACTGAAATAACAGTATTATAAAATTATCCTCTACCTTTACACCTTAGCTAAACCTACTTTATAAATAAACTTAAGATATCATATTGTGTATTTCTGTTCCCTGAACCCACAATATTGGGGTTAGATATTTCTCTTATATACTCACTTGTCATTCTATATATGCCTTTATGAAAGCACTTATCAGACTTATTAAAACTGTTTTTACTTCAATGCTATTATCACCTAATATCATGTCCTAAATTCAATAAGTACTCAACTAACCTCACTATATTGAAATAAATTTTGACTTATTGTGGTGTAGTAAGATTAAATTACTGTTGCTCAAGACACATTCTCTCCTCTTATAATCAATAGGTCACATGGAGAAGTGAATTCATGACCTTTGTTGTTCCACTTTCTCTTATCAAATGAGCTATCTTTTAACTCTGATGTAACAGTATTTGTTCTTCAAGCATAGTATATACATACACTCACAGTTAATCATTGTAGTGGAACAGCAGGATGGCTGTTCAAAGTTACACCTCCACAATTCCTTTTTTTGATTCATCCCTTTACCTATTTCACGAACATCAGAACATCTATATTCCTTACTTTGTACGTTCCTGACCTCACTTTCAGCAATCGCTACAGTTAGGATAATAGATGGAGTATTATGACTATTTATAACTTCTGTGGAACTATTTTAGAATGATATTATAGAACATGAAGTTTACACTGTTCAGGCTATCAAGTTGTGACCTGAGAAGTAATAGCTTGCCTTAGAATGAACAGGTTATTCTAACCTGTCTTCTTCAAGGGTTCCGTTTTTGAACTGCTCTGAAGAAAACATTTATGGAATTTGACAAAGTTTAACTTGAATTTCTTTTATTCTGTATTTATTGAAAGTCCTTCATTGGAATGCACAAAGTCAAATGTATACACACTGGCTTATTTTTCCGGAGATTTTATTAAAACAAATGTTTACCTGATATGTTTGCAGACTTTAAAGTTCTTGTCAATAGGAACTTGAAGTTATGCACGAGTTTTTATTATAGTTCAAAATTTTGCATGTTTACTCATACAAAATTGTGCAAACAAGTGCATTTAGGCAGCACATACACTGTGCTCAATAAAAAATGCCCATTATCTTCAAGTGCTAAACCTAACTATAATACTTTCTTTTTGTTAACTGTCATGATACAATGACTTTTCTTCCATGACGTGACTGTGTGCCAAACAAGTGCACTTAAGGGGTGCCAGAGTGGCTCAGTTGGTTATGTGTCCAACTTCTGATTTCATCTCAGGTGATTATCTCATAGTTTGTAAGATCAAGCCACATGTCGGGCTCTGCACTGACAGCATGGAGCCTACTTGGGATTCTCTCTCTTCCTCTCTCTGCCCCTTCACCTCACATGTGCACCCATGTATTCTCTCTTGTCCTCTCTCTCAAAAAACTAAATAAACTTAAAAAAATAGATGCACTTGAGAAGAACCTAAAAAATAAAGGTTTTGTTGCTAAGTTGTAAAGCTCCCATTCAGAGTCAAACTATCATGCCAAGTATGAATAAAGGTTTCTCATACAGTGTTTAGCCTACAGTTGGTGCTTGATAAATAATTTCCTACAGTATTGAGGAGTTATACTTATGTTTGGGTGTTTCATGGAGTAGGGAGGATAGCAAACAGTGTAGTGCTCTATCCTTTATTTACAACTGCCTAGGTTACATTTAAAACATTTAAAATCTGTCTGAATAAACTTTTGAATTTGGTATCATCAATTCTTTGACTATTGTTAATAGTGATCTTGCAAACTTCTCTTGTTAATAATGAGCTTGCAAATTCCTCTTGATCGTTATTGATGTCTAAAGATACATATAATAAGGGGTGTCTGGGTGACTTAGTTGGTTAAGCATCTGAGTTTGGATCAAGCCATGATCTCACAGTCATGAGTTCAAACCCCACATCGGGCTTTGTCAGTGCAGAGCCTCCTTGGGATTCTCTGTCTCTGCCCCTGTCCCATTTGCACTCTCTCTTTCTATCTCAAAATTAATTAATTAAAAAAATAAAGATACATACACCAACAAAAAGAAACAATTTCCATAGGAGTTTTTGTATTTACTTTGACATAATGATATTATATAAATATGCATTTTGCCTCCTTTCATGTAGAGACTGCAAGTTAAGATCTTGGTAATATGTTTTGTGTCATAACAGTAGAAAAATATATATACTAGTATTATTGTCCCCAGCTTCTATAGCCTTTAACAGTCAATTTCATGGCTGTTAAAAGTTATTGTGTGAATATATAATATAGGAAGTATATAAATATTGTGTGATATGTCAAAGATGTAAAAAAGTAAATATGTAACAGATACATAAAATATTATTTTATAACGTCAAATATTATTTTATAACGTCAAAATATAGATAATATTTACAGTATTTTTGTTTTAACTAGGCAAAAAAAAGCATCACATAAGCAATGATTTTTTAGGCTTTGAAAATGAGTACAAATGACCTTTCCTATAATAAATGATTTTCATTCTATTTAAAGAAAAACTGGATGTGTATATGATTCTCTTCCCATTTTCAGTGTCAGGAGAAGAATTTCCCTGGGTAGTTATGGTTCAATCCCAAATCTACCCGAAACTTTTTTTTTAAGCAAATCTTATTAGAATTTTCCATTAATATGGTTATATATTGTCATATGACACTAATGTTAACCTGGTAATGTGTAGTTAAAAAGTGATCCTTTCCCTTACAGGGAAATGCAAAGATAATTTTATTTTGTATTTTTTTTCACAAATAGTTTATTGTCAAGTTGGTTTCCATATAACACCCAGTGCTCATCCCCACAAGTGCCCCCCTCCATGCCCATCCCATCCCACACCCCCACACCCATCAGTCCCCAGTTTTTGTCAGCATTCAAGAGTCTCTCATGGTTTGCCTCTCTCCCTTTCCCCCACCATTTCCGCCCTTCTTCTCTCCCTTGGTCCTCTGTTAAGTTCCTCCTAATTCTCCTATACGTGCACACATATGATATTTGTCCTTCTCTGCCTGACTTATTTCGCTCAGCATAACGCCCTCAAGGTCCATCCATGTTGCTACACATGGCCAGATTTCATTGTTTCTCATTGCCATGCAGTATTCCATGGTATAGATAAACCACATCTTCTTGATCCATTCGTCTGTTGATGGACACTTAGGCTCTTTCCATGTTTTAGCTATTGCTGAGAGTGCTGCTATGAACATTGGGGTGCATGTGCTCCTATGCCTCAGCATTTCTATATCCCTTGGATAAATTCCTAGCAGTGCTATTGCTGGGTCATAGGGGAGTTCTATTGTTAGTTTCCTGAGGAAACTCCACACTCTTTTCCAGAGAGGCTGTACCAGTTTACATTCCCACCAACAGTGTAGGAGGGTGCCTGTTTCTCCACATCCTCGCCAGCATCTTGCATTCTCTGATTTGCTCATTTTAGCCACTTTGACCTCCATGAGGTGGTATCTCAGTGTGGTTTTGATTTGCGCTTCCCTGATGAGGAGGGATGCTGAGCATCGTTTCATGTGTTCGTTGGCTATCTGGATGTCCTCCTTGGAGAAGTGTCTGTTCATATCTTCTGCCCATTTCTTTACTGGGTTTTTTATTTTTCGGGTGTGGAGTTTGGTGAGTTCCTTATAGATTTTGGACATTAACCCTTTATCTGATATATCATTTGCAACTATCTTTTCCCATTCCATTGGTTGCCTATTAATTTTCTGGGTTGTTTCCTTTGCCATGCAGAAGCTTTTAATCTTGATGAGGTCCCAGTAGTTTATTTTTGCTCTTGATTCCTTTGATTTGGGGGATGTGTCAAGTAAGAAGTTGCTGCGGTGGAGGTCAAGGAGGTTGTTTCTTGCTTTCCCCTCTAGGGTTTTGATGGTTTCCTGTCTCACATTCAAGTCCTTTATCCATTTTGAGTTTATTTTTGTGTATGGTGTGAGAAATTGATCTAGTTTCATTCTTCTGCATGTTGCTGTCCAGTTCTTCCAACACCATCTGTTAAAGAGGCTGTCTTTTTTCCATTGGATATTCTTTTCTGCTTTGTCACAGATTAGTTGTCTGTATACCTTTGGGTCCAGCTCTGAGTTCTCAATTCTATTCCATTGGTCTATGTGTCTGTTTTTGTCCCAATACCATACTGTCTTGATGATGACAGCTTTGTAGTAGAGGCTAAAGTCTGGGATGGTGATACCTCTCGTTTTGGTTTTATTTTTCAGTATTACTTTGGCGATTCGGGGTCTTTTGTGGTTCCATACAAAATTTAGGATAGTTTGTTCTAGTTTTGAGAAGTATGCTGGTGCCATTTTAATTGGAATTGCATTGAATGTGTAGATTTCTTTGGGTAGTAATGACATTTTAAGTATACTTATTCTTCCTATCCATGAGCATGGAATGTTTTTCCATTTCTTTGGGTCTTCTTCAATTTACTTCATAAGTTTTCTATAGTTTTCATCATATAGATCTCCTGTATCCTTGGTTAGGTTTATTCCCAGACAGTGGACTTATAATATTTTTGCTTTCTTGGATATACTTGTTCCTTACTATGTTTTGTTTTACTGCCAAAAAAAAAAGAAAAAGAAAAAGAAACCCACATTGCTTACATTTTCCTTGGCAAGACACATCACTAGTAGAATTATCTTACTTTTCAATAATTCAATAGGTCTTTTTGATGTTTTTAAGATAGAGAGTAGGAGATAAAATCTTGGTGGGTAAGTGGAAATTACTTGTAATGGTCAAGCAATATATGTAAGTAACATTTAATTTTAAAAATGAATAAGATTTTTTCTCCTGCTTTAAAGGAAAACAGAATGTCATTCCAAAATATACTTTTGTCATAAAAATTATTTTGAGTATAAGGTAATTAAGAAGGAATAAATGCAGAAGAAGCTCTCTCCTTTAGACAGGAAATGAATTCTCCTTTTACAGGAGATAGACTCTTACCTCAGAAATGGCACCAAAGGCATCTGAAAGCAAATCTTGTTAAATTCATCATTTTTAAACTATTTATTCGCTACTTACTATCTCTAACCCAAATCATAGAGGTGAAAAGTTAAGGAAAACACATCAATTTTAAATGTATAATTGTCACAAAAGTGAAAAATCAACACAAAAATCCCTATGTCCTCTGTGAAAGTTTTAATCCTTGCAAACACTATATAGTCAAATAATTTGAACATTTAAAGTGTCAGGTACATTATTAATATAAACTGCTATAAAAATGAAGGGAAAATCTTAAGCATCTATTTTACAGCCTGAAACAGAGGTGGGCTATGTGGCAGGCATGTCAAATAATCCTTAAAGCCAGTTATAAGACATGTCACTTATGAGAGTGGATGGATACCAGCATATGTGCACTATTGAGTCTGATTAATTGAAATGAACAGGAATTGTAGGGTTTTTTAGAACTTTTTAAAAGGGGAAAGCAAACGGAAAGGGAAATCTGTGAGGCCACATCCTGCCAAATTTAAAGCTTGCAGGGGCACCTGAGTGGCTCAGTCGGTTGAGCGTCCGACTTCTGTTTAGGTCATGATCTCATTATTTGTGGATTCGAAGCCCATGTCAGGCTCTGTGCTGACAGCTAGCTCAGAGCCTGGAGACTGTCTTCGGATTCTGTAATTCCCTAACTCTCTGACCCTCCCCTGCTCACGCTGTCTCTATCCCTCTCTCAAAAATAAATAAAACATTTAAATTTTTTTTTAAATAAATAGAAATAAAAAGTGTCTATTATTTTTCTAATTCATAAACGTGCTAAATAATGTCACATCAAGTACCAGTAAAATGGACATAATTATCATTGAACACTCAGATAAATAATGCTGCTAGCCATTAAAATTATCCTTGTGGCATCAGAATTGGCAAAGAGGAAGTCAAATTTTCACTTTTCGCAGACGACGTGATACTCTACATAGAAAACTCAACACAAATTATGTGTTACAAATAAATTCAAGTCTCCTTGTTTAAACATATATTATATGCCAGGATACTGATATTTCCGAATACAGAGATAAACACTGTTGATAATACCTGAAAAGTCAATGGAGAGGTGAGTGATTCGATGAAAAATCAGATCAGAAAAAGAAGTTGAATTTCTAATGAAAAATAAGATTGCTTTTGTAGTTACAAGTTGCTGAGAATATAATAGCAAACCTCTCCTTTACTTCTTACCAAAAAGCACAGATAGGAAATTAGTACACAATAACAGAGATACACAAAAATATATTCCAGATTTTTTCAGGTAAAAGATTTTGATAAGTACCTATGTTATAAAACTTATAAATGGTAGATAGGACTCAATCGCATATCATGTCAGATTCCAGACCTTTCAACACTTAACTATTACTATATACAGTTTGTGATAAATATCTAGCCAAATTTCTAGACTGGATTATTGAATGTATAATTATGTATAAGAATAGCAGTCATCAGCATCATTAATATTAGCATTGGCTATCACAATGATAGATGAAGAATTATTTAAATTTTCCAAACAATGATGATTAATATATTGATTTAAATGTTGATAAAGGAAGTGGTCATTGAGACAAATGGCTGGTTTATTCTATTCTATATTTTATTGATCATTCAAATCCAATTATATAGCATGATAATCAAATTTTCTGATGGAACATTTCTAGGCCAGTTATATTAATAGAATATCAGTGTTTGAAACAGTGATCTTAAATACTAAAAGAGTTCTGAACATGACACTCCAAATTATGCCATTCAGGCATATTGACTATTTTGAGTTAAAGGCACTTGAAAAGGAGCAAAGATGAAAACAAAAACAAAACAAAAAAACTCCACTGATTTTCCCTCTTTTTCTTAAAAGGAAGGATGACATTCCCATAAAAGATATCCTGCCTATACCAGAAGGAAAGTAATACTATTATCATGAATGACTAGAAGTTGAGACCCAAAGAATTCTTTATCAACAGACTTTGTTAAAATAAGTCTTATCTTTTTGTAGCTTTCACACATAGTTTAGTCACTTTTCCACAATTGTCTCTCTTTGTTCAACCTAATATAAAAGCAAGTAGGTTTTCCATTTTGTGACAGTAAACTCACCATATCCTCATGTTTCCTGTTTTAGTCCTGGTTTTATATTTTTTCAGTAAAGAAAGTATTTGCAAATTTCTATAACTATTTCTATAACTATTTAACTCTTGTTTAATATGGTGGAATGAGAGAGAATCTGAATATATTTTCGAAACATAGAAGGAAAATCTGAAAAGTGCCTGAATGGTTGAAAAATATCAGCCAAGTCAAGGAAGCATTTTGGCTATTTTAAATCGACTGAATTTCATTTGCTAATGGTGAGGACAACTAAAATATGATACACAAAAAATGACAGTATAATAATAATTGGATTAATATTATAATAAAACAATTCTGGGTTATCTGATGGAAGATATTCACTACTTTATTTGTAGTGCCAAATAAATAACTACTATTAGTTTTATTTTTGTTAATAAAGGGTATTTATATTAAATATAATCAGTAAAAACTAAAACATACAGTGATGAAATTAATTCTGGTTATAATTTAGATTCAGCTTTATTGAAGAAAAACTTACATACAATAAAATTAATTTATATGATTTTAAGTATATAATTCAATATGCAACTTATGTAACCATCACCACAATCAAAATATGGAACATTTTCATCACCTCTTCAAGTACCCTCCTGAATAGTTCTCCAACTACCCAACTAGAAGTCTATAAAAACAACAGGTGGATGTGACCAAAATAATTTTTAAAGAGCAAACAAAACATCTGTAAATAAATAAATTATATGTGTAAACAAATACAGATTTTTATAAATAAATATATAAAATATTTATAAATGAATATATGTAATGTAAAAATATAATGAATGGATTAAATCACAAATTAGACAAGACAGAAGAACAAAATTAATGGACTAAAAGATAGATTTGAAAATATTTAGTAAAAAGTGGAACAGAAAAATATGTAGCTGCAAAAATAACTTAAGACATTGTATAAAGTGCCTTCTGAGAAGAAGACACAGATGTCTTTCTTCATCTTAATATCATAAATAAGAAAAATAACACTTTTAATCTGATCCTAACATTATGGAGAAAGTAAAAATGTCCTCAAAGCCTGAAAGCAAGACATCAAATCTGGTGGAGGATTTGTTTTAAATACTGCATGATCTAAGGAAATTAGCCTCAATTATATCATAAGTTCTAGGGGAGAATCAGATTCCAAGTTACAAAGAGATGACATGCAATTAAAATTTCAGGAACACAACATTTTAAGCCATGACACACACTTGCTGTATCTGCACATTTATTTATTATTTCCTTTTATATTCTTTTTTTTTTTTTTACCACTCACTTTTCACCCACAGTGGTAGCAATTATATTTTTTAAGTGGAATACCAGATGCAAAAACATTCTTTGATGTCATGTATGCTCCTTTACTATAACCATTACTTTACATTGTTCTAAAACAAAAACATAAATTCCATGATTCAACTAATTCTTCTTCAATATTTAAATTCAAGATAAAGAATTAGAAGAGGAAGAGATTAGCTTTTTTAAAACTCTGAAGGTGAGATGGAGAAACTCATCTCCCATTTTTAAATGGTTTTTTTCGTGCATCAAGAGAAAGATATGTTATTATAAATTAATTTGATGGGGAAATATTGCTTATTTCAATGTTTTTGAGTAGATTTTTTTCATTTTAGTATTGTACCTGATTAAGGCTTCTTTTCAGTGTGCGGAAATTGTTCTACTCTGATCAATTTAATTTGCCTTCATTTGGATTCAATTATGATTGTATCTAACTTATTCTTCTAAGTTTTAAAAATACGCTTCTGAAATACTTTATTTTATCTCCAATTCATACTTAATATTCCAGAATTCATAAAGCACTTTGAATAGGACTAATTTTAAAAACTTAGAGTATACATAATATATTAAAACCTTGTTAACAAGAATGTCTAAGAAATTGGTAGTCTTATTGTTCAAATGCTCTGCTTCAGTGACAAGTAAGCCAAAAGTCTATTGTTTCACCTTTTCGTATTTAAAAGTTTTCTAAAATGCCTATGTCTACTTTTTACTTTCTATATTAATTGTTATTTAAAAGTGTTCTAAAATGCCTGTGTCTACTTTGTACTTTCTATATTAAAATGACCTACATGGAATACATTTTTGGAAAACCTAAAATACTTCAGAATCACCTGTCAGCATAGCAATTCAAAGTATGAGGTTAAATGTTAAAGGTATAGTGAAACCAAGCTATATGTATAGGAAATCTGTTTTATCTTTTGAAAGCTGTCTATGATTGTATTTTTTGAATTAACATGTGATGTATGTCTTAGCCTTTTCCATATACATTGAAATGTTACAAACACTGATTATGCAAATGTTCTAGTGAGTTGGATTGTAATTCATTTACATTTTACAGCTAAACATATTCAAGATGTCTGGAATGTAACCCTAATCACAGTATCAAAATTCTAACCCATCAGTGTTCTTTTGTGTTACATAGAATAATGCATTACCTCTGGTGGATCATATGCAAAACTGGAGTTCAATAATTCTTCCTATTCTTTAAGTGCATGCCACTTCTGTCTTTGAAACTTGTCTTATTTCCTTTCCATGGAGAGCTGGGTTGGTCTTGTGTCTTACTGTTCACAGTAGAATATGATAGAATTGATGCTGTACTATGTCTGGACATAGATCTTAAGAGACAATACACTTTTTCATTTGCTATTGGAATCCAGTCACAATATAAAGTCTGAATAATCTACTGGTGGAAAAATGTGAGGAGAAAGAGGCCATCCAGCCGTTAGCTATTCTAGCCATCTCAGCTAAGTTGCCAAAACTTTAGTGAAGTTTTTTTGGATGTTTCAACCTCAGCCAAGCCTCTAGATCAATGCAAATTCAAGAGTGACACCAGCACACATGTTGTTGAAGTGCACAACAAAGGCAAGACAATTCAGAGGAATATTAGATATAATATTTATGGTACTTTAAAGCCATCAAATGTTGGGTGTTACACTATCTTACAATAGATACCTGATTCAGAAATTAGTAAGATAGAATGTTCCTCTAACAGAAACATAAAACTTGTGTATTGGCTTTGACACCAAGTGTGGTTGGAGGGTAGAAAGGTGATAAACATACTGTTAGTAGAAACTACAACAGTGAAGAAATCAGTGTTATTGAAAGCTGAAAAATAAGTAACCCGTATTATATATTGGCAAAAAGTTTACTAACTCTGACACCTGAAGTAATATGAGAGAGAAAAAATGTCCCTAATAAATTTGTGGACCTGGTTAAGGAAGTTTCTGACTAGAATGTGAAAATGTCAAAGAGCTTACTTTAGTAGACTATGGTAAGTATTATAAGAGTCAGGTAAACTAAATAAGAAAAATTCTATTTTCTTTTTTTTAAAGCATAATTTAATGAAACTAAAAACAAAGATAAACACACTGATCACAAAGCTAATAACCAGTTCTTTGAATTAACTAATGAAATTAAATAAACCTCCAGTCGGATTGAAAAAAAGAGAACAGATAAACAGTAATAGAAACAAAAAGTGGGACCATTATCGCAAAAATTAAAAAGATAACAGGGGATTGTTATGAATAATTTTATGTCAATAAATTGGAAAATTCAGACAAAGTAGAAAAATCCAAAGAAATATAAATGAACCAAACAATAAAACTAAGTAGCAACGGTCCTATATAAACTTTTAAAAAACTTGAATCAGTAATTAAAAATCTCCCCATAAGGAAAATATCAAGCATATCAAGCACCTTTGGTTTTATGAGTGAAATCTAATAAACATTCAAAGAACAGATATGTCCTTGACAAGTTTTAGTATCACTGTTGCACTAGCTTGATAAAATGAGATCAAGAATGTTTCTATTTTTCCATTCTCAGTAAAGTTTTAGTAAACGTGGAAAAATTCTATTTTCAAGAAGTATTTAGACACAGGACAAGCTGGAAAAAATATTTTAAAAGGAAGAAATACCAAATGGCACATATCATCACGAAACAGTAAAACATAGCTAAGGATTAATTTAAAACCAAGTTGTATAGGGACATTACCAGCCTGTCTGAAGAGGAGGGGGGCGCTGGCCTCACTCTTCAACAACGTGACACCAGGAGGGTGCAAGACACCTCTGGCCACGCCGCTGCTGACACCAACGCCGCGGGCAACGTGGGATCACTCTGAGGCAAGAAATGAGGGCTACTTGAAGAAACAAGCCAAACTACACATGGTAGAGAATCCCAAATACCGCTACGAGTAGGGAAACAAAATAACCAAACGCTCAACAAGAGAAACCAAGAGACACCATTCAAAGAACATTTCCTGAACAGACAGGCTCTGGACAGTCAAAGAGCTTTCTTTAGTACAGCAGCGCTCACAGGTGCAGAGAGCATTACAAGCTTCTAAAACTAACAAGAGATAGAAAGCTAACCAAAATGACGAAAAGAAAGAGCTCTCCTCCAAAGAAATTCCAGGAAGAATTGACAGCTAAAGAACTGCTCAACACAGATGTAAACAACATAACTGAACAAGAATTTAGAACAATAATCATAAAACTAATCGTTGGACTTGAAAAAAGCATGGAGGACATCAGAGAAACTATGGCTACAAACACCATGGAGCTTAAAAATATTTATGATGAATTTAAAAAAGGGATAAATGAGATACATAATAAACTGGAGGCGTCCAATGCATGAATTGAAGAGGCAGAAAGGAGAATAAGTGATTTAGAAGACACAATTATAGAAAAAGAAGAAACTGAGAAAAACAGAGATAAACTGATTAAGGAACATGAAAGAAGAGTTCAAGAACTCAGCGATACAATCAAACGGAACAATATCTGTATCATAGGAATCCCAGAAGAGGAAGAGAGTGGGATAGGTACTGAAGGAGTCCTGGAACAAATTATAGCAGAGAACTTTCCCAAACTGGGGAAGAAAGTAGATGTTGAAATGCAAAAGGCACAGAGAACTCCCCTCAGACGTAATTGGAATCGATCATCTACACAACGCATCATAGTGAAACTGGCAAAATGTAAGGACAAAGAGAGAATTTTGAAAGCAGCTAGAGAGAAAAGGACCCTAAAATATGAAGGGAAACCTATCAGAGTGGTGACAAAACTATCTCTTGAAACTTGGCAGGCCAGAAAGGAATGGCAGATCTTCAATGTGATGAACAGAAAAAATATGCAGCCAAGAATCCTCCATCCAGAAAGCCTGTCATTCAGTATAGAATGAGAGATAAAAGTCTTTCCACATAACCAAAATTGAAAGAAATTGTCACCAGTGAGACAACTCTACAAGAAATCCTAAGGGGGACTTTCTGAGGGCAATGTTGCAAGGAACTCAAGATGCTAGAGACACCACCACAAGCATGAATCCTACAAATGACACAATGTCTCTAAACCCATATATTTCAATATTAACACTGAATATAAATGGGCTTAATGCTCCAATCAAAAGACATAGGGTAGCAGAACGGAGAAAAAAACCAAATCCATCAATTTGCTTTCTACAAGAAACTCATTTTAGACTGGAGGACACCCTCAGATTAAAATTAAGGGAATGGAGAAATATACATCATGAAGTCAAAACAAAGCTCAGTAGCGATACTTATATCAGACTAACTGGACTATAAATTAAAGACAGTAACAAGGGATGAAGAGGGGCATTATATAATAATTACAGGGTCTTTCCTTCAAGAAGAGCAAATAATTATAAATGTCTATGCACAAAATACGGAAGCACCTATATATTTAAAACAATCACAAACAGAAACACTCTTATGGATAAGAATGTGCTAATAACAGGGGACTTTAATACTTCACTTACAGCAATGGATAGATCAACTAGACAGAAAATCACCAAAGAAACAATGGACTTGAATGACACATTGGACCAGATGGATTTGACTGATATATTTAGAACTCTACATCCTGAGGCCATGGAATTCATTTTCTTCTCAAGTGCGCATGGCACATTCTCCAAGATAGATCACATACTGGGACATAAAGCAGCCCTCAATAAATATAAAAGAATGGAAATCATACCATGCACACTTTCAGACCACAATGCTATGAAACTTGAAATCAATCACAGGAAGACGCCTGGAAAACCTCCAAAAACATGAAGGTTAAGGACACCCTACTCAAGACTGAATGGGACAATCAGGCAATTAGAGAAGAAATTAAAAAATATACGGAAACAAATGAAAATGAAATACAACAATCCAAACTCTATGGGATGCGGCAAAGACAGTCCTGAGAGGAAAGTACATTACACTCCAGGCTTATTTCAAGAAATTGCAAAAAGTGCAAATGCAAAATCTAACAGCTTACCTAAAGGAACTAAGGGAGAGCAACAAGAGCACCCCAATCCTAGTAGGAGAAGAGAAATAGTAAAAATCTGAGCAGAAATAAACAATATAGAAACCATAGAAGCAGTTGAACAGATCAATGGAACCAAGGGTTGGTTTTTTGAAAAAATAAACAACATTGACAAACCTCTAGCCAGGCTTCTCAAAAAGAAAAGAGAGAGCACTCAAATAGACAAAATCATGAATGAAAAATGACTTATTACAACGAACCCCTCAGAAATACAAACAATTACCAGGGAATACTATGAGAAACTATATGCCAGCAAACTGGACCACCTAGAAGAAATGGACAAATCCCTAACCACACACTCGCTACAAAAATTCACACGGGAAGAAATAGAAAACCTGAACAGACCCATAACGAGTGAAGAAATTGAATCAGTAATCAAAAATCTCCCAACAAATAAGAGCCCTGGAGCAGATGGCTTCCCTGGGGAATTCTACCAGACATTTAAAACAGAATTAATACCCATTCTTCCCAAACTATTCCAAAAAAATAGAAATTGAAGGAAAACTCCTGGACTCATTTTATGAAGCCAGCAACACTTTGATTGCCAAGCCAGACAGAGAACCAGCAAAAAAGGAGAACTACAGGTCAATATCCTTGATGAATACAGGTGCAAAAATCCTCAACAACATACTTGCAAATTGAATCCAACAGCACATAAAAGTCAATTATCCACCAAGGTCAAGTGGGATTCATTCCTAGGTTACAGGGCTGGTTCAATATTTGCAAGTCAATCAATGTGATACATCACATCAACAAAAGAAAATATAAAAACCTATGATCCTGTCGATAGATGCAGAAAAAGCATTTGACAAAATACAGCATCCATTATTAATAAATACCCTAGGGAATGTCGGGATAGAAGGAACTTACTTAAACATCACAAAAGCCATCTATGAGAAGCCCTCAGCTAACATCATCCTCAACGGAGAAAAACTGAGAGCTTTCCCCCTGAGATCAGGAACACGACAGGGATGTCCACTCTCACCACTGTTGTTTAACATAGTGCTGGAAGGTCTAGCATTAGCCATCAGACAACAAAAGGAAATAAAAGGCATCAGAATTGGCAAAGAAGTTAAACTTTCACTTTTCGCAGGTGACATGATACTCTACATAGAAAACCTGACAGACTCCAGCAGAAGCCTACTAGAACTGTTCCAAAAATTCAGCAAAGTTGTAGGGTACAAAATCAACGTGCAGAAATCGGTTGCATTCTTATACACCAACAGTGCAGCAAAAGAAGGAGAAATCAAGAAACTGATCCCATTCACAATTGCACAAAAAACCATAAAATGCCTAAGAATAAAGCTAACCAAGGAGGTGAAAATCTATACACTGAAAATCATAGAAACCTTACGAAAGAAATTGAAGAAGACACAAAAAAATGGGAAAATATTCCATGATCATGGATAGGAAGAACAAATATTGTTAAAATGTCAGTACTTCTCAAAGCAATCTACAGATTCAATGCGATATGTATCAAAATAATACCAGCAGTCTTCACAGAGCTAGAATAAACAAATCGAAAATTTGTATGGAACCAGATAAGACCTCGAATAGCCAAAGCAATCTTGAAAAAGAAAACCAAAGCAGGTCACATCACAATCCCAGACTTCAAGCTGTATTAGTAAGTTGTAATCATTAAGATAGTATGGTACTGGCACAAAAACAGACACTCAGATCAATGGAACAGAATAGATAACCCAGAAATGGACCCCCAAACGTATGGTCAACTCATTTTTGACAAAGCAGGAAAGAATATCCAATGGAATAAAGGCAGTCTCTTCAGGAAGTGGTACTGGGAAAACTGGAGAGAGACATGCAGAAAAATTAACCTGGACCACTTTCTTACACCATACACAAAAATAAATTCAAAATGGATGAAAGACCTAAATGTAAGACAGGAAGTCGTCAAAATCCTAGAGAAGAAAGCAGGCAAGAACCTCATTGACCTTGGCTGCAGCAACTTCTTACTCAACACGTCTCTGGAGGCAAGGGAAACAAAAGCAAAATTGAACTATTGGGACCAAAAAGAATGAAATTTTGCCATTTGTAACTATGTAGATGGAAGTAGAGGGTATTATACTAAGCGAAATTAGTCAGTCAGAGAAAGACAAATATCATATAGCTCAGAGCCTGGAACCTGCTTCAGATTCTGTGTTTCCCTCTCTCTCTCTGCCCCTCTGCCACGTGTGCTCTCTCTCTCTCTCAAAATTAAATAAATAAACATTAAAAAAAGAAAATCATAAGGAAACTACATTTACATGACAGTGCAATATTTATTGAAAAAAATTCACATATAAGTGGACCCATACAGTTCAAATCCATGTTGTTCAAAGGTCATCTGTTTTTATTTTGACATCAGCAGCCATGGGAATTTTCTGTACTTGACTTTCTCATATCTATGCTTCAACTCCACTGCTTTTAGCAACATTTTTGTACCTTTTGTATTTGTTTTCTCATATGTTTCCTTGTTCTTTCTGTTATTTGCTAGTTATATCTGAGAAAAGTAGAAAATCCATACTTTGTACCGCCATGTTCATGTTCAAATAGAAGTCATGTTATTTTTTAATATATATATGTATATGTATACATATGTGTATGTATATATATATTCCAAGAAAAATAATAAAATACTAAATTATATATATATATAATTGTGCAAATATATAGGCAATTTTTAATTTACCAATTTGTTTGTTGTATATTTTTCCAGTTTTTAAAGCCTTTTTTATGGTCTTCAGTAAAGTTTTTAATGCTCCTTTTAAAGGACAGCATCTTCCTTAATAAGCCCCACTCCAACCCCATGCTGGAGCTTTTATTACTATAGTCTTCTGATTGCAGTTTCATTGTATGGGACTTAAAATGTCTACCAATTTTGTATTCTTTTTCATCCCTTTTTGTACAAGGATAATTTATGATATACTGTCATCAAAACATCAAAAATTCCACAAGCTAAGGAAGAAGAAATTGTGGAACAATTTTTAGCTTGATAGTATTAGAAATATTGTCTTACCTTTCTGACAAGCAAAACCAATATAGGACAGGGAACTGATTCTTTTATCCAAATCATGGGGAGAGTTCTGTGGATGTTAGTAATGTAAGATAATACAGGAGATGTTGCTTCTGTCACATTTATTTTTGTAAACTAATTTTTACATTTCAGGTTTTAAAACACATTATGAGACAACTTGAATTACTTTTTAAAGGTCATCGTTTGCATTTGCTCTTTTAAAACTCATTCTTCTTATGTAAAATAAGCATGTGTTTCTGTCAAGGTTTGATTTTCTGTGATAAGCATGGTAGAACATTTTGCTAATTAGAGAGGCTTACATATTCCCTAATATTCTCTAATCTACTTCACCAGTCTGAGACATTCCCTGATTGAATGAGTCCCCTAATGCTGAGCATAGATAAGGAAAGTGATTTTTCCATTTGAAAACACTGAATCTTACACAATAGAGATAACACCATATATCTGAAGATTCCATTGTAGAAAGCTTTAATAACTCTAAGGAATAATTACTAAAACATCAAAAATAAATTAAAAGACATCAAAATGTGACTGTGTATTGAGATTTTTGACTTTTTTTTTATTTGCCTATGCTTTATTCTTTTTTATTTTTTTACAAATAGTTTATTGGCAAATTAGTTTCCACATAACACCCAGTGCTCATCCCCACAAGTGTCCTCCTCCATGCCCATCCCTCCCCCCCCACACCCATCAGTCCTCAGTTTTTGTCAGCATTCAAGAGTCTCTCATGGTTTGCCTCTCTCCCTTTCCCCCACCATTTCCCCCCTTCTTCTCCCCTTTGGTCCTCTGTTAAGTTCCTCCTAATCCTCCTATACATGCACACATATGATATTTGTCCTTCTCTGCCTGACTTATTTCGC
>JAESUZ010005410.1:0-108413 GCA_017311185.1 Proteles cristata cristata | reverse complement strand
TATTTATTTTTGAGAGAGAAAGACAGAGCACAAGCAGGGGAGAGGCAGCGAGAGAGGGAGACACAGAAGTTGATCTAGGCTGCAGGAGCTGAGCTGTCACCACAGAGCATCATGTGGGCTCAAACTCACAAACCATTAGATCATGACCTAAGCTGAAGTCAGAGGCTTAACCAACTGAGCCATGCAGGCCCCGGGGAACTTTCTAGCTTATAAGTGGTAGTTCTTACCTGTGTAACTTTGGGCAATATATACTTCACCTTCATGGCTCTCAGTTTCCTGAACTGCCTTTTTATTTTTTTAATGGGTGATTGTACAGGAAACAGGAATAATTTCTACCAGACATGAAGAGAATTAGGGCATACGGTATAACAGCCTATACTGCCGGGCCTACCTCAGGAGATGCTAAATTAATGGCGCTCTCTTCCTCTTCCCCTTTAAAGTGCTGAGGTGGATTTTCACCTGACTCCATGGGAGCATTAGCCTCAAAGGGCAGTCACCAGGGGTTATATAAACAGGGCTTTATAAACAGGGGTTAAGTGCCCTGTTAACAGTTCTCACAAGCATATCCCAGGGAACCTGGTATAGGAACAAGTGGTTTCCCATCTTGAAATAGAGAATAAGGCTAGGATGCCTCACATCGTAGAGAGGAAAGCCATAATCCCCTAATCTGGGTCAGATCACAGACCTTCCCCTAAGAACCCTGGAGAACCCACTTTCCACAACTCTCACAATTAAACACACCTAAAACACTGATAAAGACAGCACTAACTTAATTCCTAAATGTTCAGGAAAATGACACGCCAGCGAACTACATAGAAGGGAAACACCACACTCGTGTCTGGGTATTAAGTTGAAAACCTTACCCACAGACCTTCTTGTTTTTCCCCGACAGGAGGGAGCCCTCTACCGGCAAGTTAACACTCTGCTAGGAAAGAGCCCAATTCTGGGAAAGTCTATGGCAGTCAGTCCTTAGAAGCTGTTTCTTTCCTTTAGGGCAGCAAATACGTTATTACCTAATAGCTAAGTTTGCATTCATAGTAGGAACAGATGCAGATATGAATTCATGAAAGTTGATGGTATAAAACCCAAATCCCATGGGTAAAACGGTCTCAGCAGGCCTGATTACAGTGTACCATAGAAACAGAGGGGATAAAGAGGTTTAAGAACCTTTCCTCTCCTCCCTAGTATATGGATAGTCTTCTAAAAGTGTTACATTCAGAGAGGTGCCTCTGTCCAGTGTTTGGGCTGTCAAGATATCCTATCAGGCCATTGGGAAGAGAGTGCAAACAACCTAAATGGCCACCAAGAGCGGATGAGAAAACAGGTTATTGTACATTAAAACAATGACATAGTATGCAGCTTTAAAAAAAAAAACTGAGAGGAAGTTCATTCTATACACCTATAGAAAGATTTCCATATCTTTACTTTTTCCCATTTCTTTAAGTTTAAAAAAGAAAAATCAAAACACAGAAACAATATACATAACAAGCTATCATCTGTGTAAAAAGGAGATCAATTTGTGTGTGCTTCTACATGCATCAAGTAAAATATTTCTAGAAGTTTGAACAAGAAACTAAGAACAGTGGTTACATTTTGTAGAGATGTGAGAACTATAGAAATAATGGACAGAGGTGAGGAGAAGCTTTCACTTTGTTATATATTTTGTCCTTTGATGTGAATGTTTTAATTAGTCAAAACGGTAAGCAAATCATTTTTCAAATGACAGCCTGAGTGAGCATGAAGTTTTTCCTTACTCAACACTTTTGTAATGGTTAACTCCTAGTTAATACTTATTATGCGCCAGGCACTGTGCTAAGCCTTAACTGTATTAACACATTTATTCAGCCTTCCCAATCACACCATTAAATAGGACCTGCTCTTGTCATCCACATTCTAGACACAAGGAAACTGAGGGGCAAAGTGGTTCAGTTATTGCCCAAGTTTACAGAGACAGGACTTCCAGGAAGGCTGACTTCAGAGTCTCTGCACTTCACACCAGCTATGCAGCTGCTCCAGAGAAAGATTCTCCAGCACAGTCAAGCTGGTGTCAAGGTTGTAAGTCAAATATCCAGGAAGCCTGGTTACGTCTGGAGAAGCCCTTTACTCATGGTGTCCAATATGAGGTTTCTTTTGACTGGACAAGCACACACACCATTACTCACCCACGTACACTCATATATTCTCGCACTGACACACACTCAAAACCACAGTCCCATATTCTCAGAGTCACACATAGACATTCATCTGTTCTCACATACATTCTTTCTCACACCCCTTCACACACACTCACATACACTCATATCTTCAAACGCACTCACACACATACATTCTCACACACTCATTTACTCATATGTTTTCACACTCACTTGCACACTCATACGCAAACGCATATGGTAATGGCCTTCTCTGGCTCCAAGCCCAACCTCTCCTCCATTGCCTGGCACAGCCCTGGAACACTGGTAGACTCCAGCCCAGGGGTTCCGGGTCCTCCCTCTTGCCATTTCTCAGGGCTCCTCTGTATGCATAAACCTGTCCCAAATAAAACACGGATACCCATAGTTCTATCTCAGCCAACCAATTTATACCCTTGAATATGCCCCGCTAGTATCCCTGACAAGGAGGATTTCCTCTTCCTCAGGACCTTAAGAAGGAAAAACTGTTTTTCCATTCTACTTGGGCTTCCAGCTCATCTGCTTGCACAGCGAATGAAGGACTCATGGATTTGATTTTGGACAAGAAAGAGGTACGACCCTCCATCTGTCTAGGAGACCAGGCGTCCTCCTGGGCCGAGCATAAGCACCTTTCCTCCCCAGCCCTGGAGGACACACAACCACTCTGAGACCAACATCTGTGCTGCCAATAAGCCATTTAGTGTCCCCAGACCACTGATCTGCAAATAATCTAGATGCAAAACCATTTCAAAGGGAGAATGAGATACAGCATTTGACATGTACTCTTTTCATTCCTTTCTGGGATTGCTCCCACTTTAGAGCACAACGTTTTTAAACATTTTACCACTGCCCCAAAACTCCATGTTACCCTGCTGTTTCAAATACTAGAAGGCAAGCTACTTTCATCATCTTATTACACAGTGACTAAAATGATATGAAAATTCCAGACACAGACACCCTTCTAAAAATTTTTCAGGAATTTTCCTCTCTATGATAATTAATAACATTAGAAAGTCCTTCAATGGTCATTATTCCATTTAATCCTCTGTGACAGTGATATTCTTATTATCCCCATTTTTCAGATAAGAAAGCTGGGATCACAAGTGAGAGAGTGAGTGGTCCAAGGTCATATTGCTGGTAATTAGTAGCACAAACTAGGAGCTGAAGGCAGATGTGCCTCAGTATAAATCCACACCACACTGCACTGGCCTTTGGGGTTCATCTCAAGTTCTCCATTCTCAGTGGCTCAAATGCTCAACTCTTGCAAACCAAAACAAAGCAATCAACATTTTTGAGTAGCAACACTATGCAAGGCATGTCTTAATGTGTTGCTGTTCATCCCATGCCTTTGGGATTCATTATTGCCTTGTATTATTATTTTTCATGTTTACTCTAAGTAGTAGTCTCATTGTTATCTCTACATTCAGACAGTATGTCTTTTCCATCTCTATATCTCCATACTTAGAAGAGTTTTTTGGGGACACCTGGGTGGTTCAGTCACTTAGGAGTCTGACTCTTGATTTCCGCTCAGGTCAGATCTCAAGGTTCATGAGTTTGAGACCCACATGGGGCTCTATGCGGATATCACAGAGCTTGCTTGGGATCCTCCCTCTCCCTCCCTCTGCCCCTCTCCCTCTGGCTTGCTCACATTCTCTCTCTCTCTCTCTCTCTCTCTCTCTCTGTCTCTCTCTCTGTCTCTCTCTCTCAAAAATAAACACTAAAAAAAATTTAAGAATCTTTTGGAGGTTCAGGTCATGATCTCACAGTTTGGGAGATAGAGCCCCACACTGGGTTCTGTACTGACAGCATGGAGCCTCCACGGGATTCTCTCTCTCCCTCTCTGTCTCTGCCCCTCCCTCACTCACATGCATGCACATGCACCGTCCCTTTCTCCAAAATAAACTTATTTTAAAAAACATTTTGCACATTTCAGGTGATTTCTAGATGCTTGTTCATGGTTGCTTTTTACCTCTCTAGGATTTCCAGACAACCTCTACACAAATCAGGCCTCTTTGCCTCTAAATATGTGTGGGCAAACATGTTTGTCACAGCATCCTATACAAGAGCAGACAGGAAGCAACTAAAACACCTCATAAGGGAAGACTGGTTAAATAACTATGGGACATCTGCAGAAGGAAAAGTTGCACAACTATTTAAAATCATGGGATTTTTAAATTTTTTCTGTTTATTTTTGAAAGAGAGAGAGAGAGTGTGAGCAGGGACAGGGCAGAGAGAGGGAGACACAGAATCTGAAGCAGGCTCCAGACTCCATGCTGTCAGCACAGAGCTGGATGTGGGACTCAAACTCATGAACCATGAGATCATGACCTGAGCTGAAGTCAGATGCTTAATCAATGAAGCCACCCAGGTACCCCTAAAATCATGTTTTAATAGACTATTAAATAACATAGGAAAATGTTCACCAAATATTATGATACATTTTTCACCAACAGCAAAGAAAAAAAAAACCTTAAAGAAAATACATCAAAAATATCAGCTTTTGTTATCTCTGAGAAAGGATATAAAACTACAGAGAACTTTTCTCTTTCAGAACATTAACTCCTTTCCTGGAAATCCTTAGGACCATTCATTTCAATCTTGTGAGTTTCATTTTTCTTTATAAAAGAGGAGTAATACTGGTTTCCTCACATGGCTCTTGTGTTTAAACTTTTCCTATAAGAAGTGTTTTGTAAGTTAATAATAATGGCATTAAATTATACACTGAAAGATTATATGATCTTTACGCAGTTTTCATAACAAAGACTTTAGAGGGAATAATGCCTTATCAGCTAATAGTGGAAATTTTAGTGGAATTTGTGTCTTCTAAAACTCTACTCTTCTTTCTTTTAAAACTAAGCCTGTGCTTATCTTACATTCAGTGAATTATGATGAAATTATTCTCCTTGGATAATTCAAGGAAAAAAGAAACATACCTACATCAGTAACTTAAACAATTCAGCTTTTTTTTTTCTTTTCTTTTTTTTAGTTAATAGGAACTAGAGTTATCAGAGGAATAACCACAGGGCTCTTCTTACTTTCGCTCAGTCACTGTGGCCCAGAAGGATCAGGCATGCCAAGAAATTCCTCACCAACCTGCTGAGGTACCACTACGTGTCCTACACAGGGTAGAGATAGGCTGTACAGACATGGCTACAAGGTCAGCCAGTCTTCTTACCTGGTGGAAGCACTTCCAGGGTCCAAATGTCACACAATACAGCCCTTACCCAAGAAGCATGGGCTACCACAGGCAGGTTCCATTTCAGGAACCCTCAACTTGGAAACTAGTCCTGCCCAAGCTCCCCAGGCTGATTTTTCCCTCTCCTTCAACCATCCTCCGTCATATTCAGGTCCAGGTGTGACTGCTAATGCAGCAGGTGAGAGTCAGTCTTGAAAGAAGCTCTCTTCAGTTTACAACACATGCACTCAGCACTCATACTGTGCCCAGTGGGACCTACACCCAGCATCCACGTTTTCGTCAAACTTGAGTCATTTTTTAGATGTTTAGTTATTATGAGGGTGCCTGGGTGGCTCAGTCTGTTAAGCATCCAACTTCCACTCAGGTCACAATCTCACAGTTTGTGAGTTCAATCCCCATGTCAGGCTCTATGCTGATAGCTCAGAGCCTAGAGCTTATCTTCGGATTCTGTGTCTCCCCCTCTCTCTCTCTCTCTGTCCCTTCCCTGCTCACGCTGTCTGTCTGTCTCTCTCTCCTTCTCTCTCTCTCTCTCTCAAAAATAAATAAAACATAAGAAAATTTAAATATTTATTTTTGAGGGGGAGAGGGGCAGAGAGATAGTCACAGAATCAGAAGCAAACTCTAGGCCCCCAGCTGTCAGCACAAAGCCCAATATGGGGCTCGAACCCAAGAGTGGGGGATCATGATCTAAGCCAAAGTTGGTTGCCTAACCAACTAAGCCACCCAGGCACTCTTAAACTTGGATCATTTTTACAATGGCTTTCCCTCCTCCCCACCTCATCTCCTTTCTACACAAGCCAGTTACATATATGACTTCATTGGCAAGTGACCAATATCCCCATTTTTTCACCAAACATTTAGTTGTTTAAGCTTTATAAATCAGAAGGAAAAGAACCGCGCTCAGTCACCTGGTTACATGTCAGCCATCCAGAAGCCTTTGGGAAAAGCCAAATTTCCCAGATGACTTCAAGTCCTACTACTTTAAGCATCAAAACTTTTAAGACACTCATGGTTTTCAATGGAAATCCTTCTTCATTGTAGTCTATGCTCTCTTCTTTCTTAAACAGATTACACTGAAATTTTAATATCTTATTGATGACTCATCCTCATGCACATCAGTGACTATCTCTGTGGGGGCTATACTTCTGGGTAAGACTCTTTACCTATAAGTTTATGAGCCCCACACTCTGTCTTCTGTGGTTTTAGTTTGTTCTTTTCCTTTGGGAAGCTCACAATTTCTGCTCCTCTCCAGCCTTCCCAGCTCCCTTTCCTAACCCACAGCTAATAATCTGCTAGATATTCAGAATCTACTAATCAAAACTTGCTGGTTACAAGGCATAGTAAGAGTGGGGTCTGGGGGTCTCTCCCATGAGTAAAATTCCCACACCTCAGTTCATCAACTTGACGCTGCCGGTTTGGCTGCTCTGAGCCCTCTCGGCCACTTACCAGTTCTTATTATGTTCTAGGTAGACGATTCAAAACAGACCTTTCAAAAAGTTGAAGCTTGTACTAAATTTTAGTCCATTTCTGAGATCTATTCTTAAGGTGAAAACTCTGCAATGAGCCCTTGAGGAATGAGTGGGTGACTTGAAAGGATCACACCCTTGTAGCAAAGGCTAGAAAATTCAAAATCAAAAATTAGAAAAAAAAAAAAAAAAACAGAGCAAAGGAAGATTTTTAAAGTTTCTTTTCTTCCCTAGGTTGCTCCAAATTTTGAAATATTTACCTCCTCCTTTCAACCATGTTCTATAGCTTCAATCGGAGGGTTAAAAAAGACCACCAAAGTACATGATGGAAAATTGGAAAAGTTCATTTAGAGCTAATGTAATAAAAGGAGATAAAGATGACTCCAGACATGAGAGTGGGCATAATATATTCTGAACTCATTCAATCATAAAAATAAAATGTTATTTTGTTTCAGGACTAAACCGGCTGAAAGGGCAAGACTTGTTGCTAGGAAACACACTGCAGGTTTTCAGGCTTTGCGAAAACCCTTCTTGAGGGACAGAGAGCTTCTTAGTTGTCTCTTCAGACTCTTCAGAGCTATCTGATTTTGCATACATGTTACGAAAACGCCTCATGCTAATACTGATGCCTTGTTCATTTGACAACATTTCCCCATGTCCTGCTGCATGTCTGACTCTCCCCCAGGGTATGGTCACAGCAGTCCTTCCCTCACTTTCTGTTTTCCCCTGAGTAAAGATAACCAAATGGGGGTGCCTGGAGGGCTCAGTCTGTTAAGCATGGGACTCTTGATTTTTGGCTCAAGTCACAATCTCCCGGTTCTCAATATCGCATTGTCAGTATGGAGTCTGCTTGGGATTCTCTGTCTCCCTCTCTCTCTGCCCTTTTCTCGCTTATGCTCTCTCCATCTCTCAAAAATAATAAATAGTTATCTTTTTTAAAAAAAATAACAAAATGGTCTAGAACTTTGTAGTTAAAATGCTTCCTAACTACGGGTTCGTAAAGTAGCTCTTGGAGGAAGTGGAGACGGAAGAGAGTAGCCGCCACTGCAGGGTGGTAGGTGACATGTGTAACCAGCAACAGAACTTACTTACGAGGCAGGTCTCAAGCAGATGCAGGACGAATAGCTCTCAGCACCTGTGCACCAGAAGCTTTCAAGTTTATATAGAGGCCTGGACTGGGTTCGGTCACTTCATATCATCCAGATGGTCTCAACAACACCTTACTCTCTCAAGGCCATTTCCTTGAAAATGGCTCCTACTGTGGGAACAGTGGGGAGCACACAATCCAAGGAGACGGGAGGGAGAGAGGAGCCTCCCATTGCCTGGATCCATCTCACGGGTCAACCCATGGTCACGTCCTCTCCATGACCTCCTCCAATACGAACAAATGAACAGAAATATATGTATAAGCCTGTTCACTTCAGTATTGTTTAAAATAGCAGGACATTGGAAAGAATCTAAATGGTTTAAAACAGAAAATTAATACAAAATAATATGATATGGATTCCATAGCTACTGACCTAGGAATATATCATATTCACTTTATATTAAGAAATGAGAAAAATATATTTTTATAGGCCAGTAAATATAGCACAATCACTTTTATAGGAGGGTAATATTTATAAACATATAGATGCATTTTGGGGCCTAGAAGAATATACATCAATATAGGTGAAAGAATTGTGAATAACTTTCTTTCATTTTTGCTTGTCTCTAAACAAAAGAAATCACTGTCTTGCCAGTCACTACAAACCTTACTAAAGTTGGAAAAATCCTCTTCCTAAAACCAACCTCAATAAATCCAAGAGACAGACAGCAGTCCCAATAAACTGAGCAGTCTGTCCCTTTAACCACTATGCATACTGCCATATAAAACATGAATTGTTGAAGTGTCATGCTATCCAGGCTGGAACAATGGAAAGGCTTTTGGAGTATAATTGCAAATGCTACTAGTAAGCACTTTATGAACACACTGAATGTACCCTTGAGAGATTTGGCCATCAATTTCCAGCTACAGAACAATGGCACCTCAAAAGCCCAGAACCTCCACGAGAAGATGGTACTAACTAAAAAGGATCTACATTATTCAGAAACCTTAAAAATGCTGATCTAGAAAGTAAAGCACAGATTACTAAGTGAATGTAATTGACATCTATCAGCTGGATATTCCTGTATTATGTCTTATATATGTACTATAAATCTTTTTTTATTATTATTTTAGAGAGAGAGATCGCATGCAAGCAAGGGAGGGGGCAGAGCAAGAGAAAGAGAATCTTAAGCAGGCTCCACACTCAGCACAGATCCCAATGCAGGGATCATGGGATCATGATGTGAACCAAAACCAAGAGTCTGATGCTCAACTGACTGAGCCACACAGATGCCCCTTATAAGTCTTATAAAAGCTTACAAGCTAAGAGAAAAATTATAAACACATTAGAATGGTTGGCAAATGAAACAATAAATATTGACTTCTAGTCAAGATGGTGCAATGAGTTCATGCTTTGATTACTCCCTTTATCCCCCAAGTATATAGTAATATGTGGTTAAATATGAAAAGAGAAAATATTTCTAGATTTGAAAACAAGATAAACATCTCCATGGAACAGAAATATAAAACTGCACAGGAGGCTGAAGCTGTGGCTATGCTGGCCAGGAATTCAGCTCTTCAGGAGTCAAAGAGTTTTATAAGCTCCATAGATGATGGAGAAGAAGGCTCACTACTTACAAAAGTGGACTGAACAAAACATCTGACTTCTACCTAGAGCTAGAGCAATGTTTTTCAATTCTTTTCATTTTTATCCCTCTACAAAGAAAATTTTAATTTAAATATTCCCTAAAGAGAGAAATTAAATGCTAAGGAATAAGATTTTTAAGGGTAGGGTTGAGTTTCGAAGGGCCACTGTAATACCTAAGATTTTTAGCCCTCCAAGAATCCATTTTCACTGTGTTGGGGGCAATATTGCCCCTGTAAAAAATACATAAGCTATCGCTTTAAAATCCACAGTCTTTCTGATAAGAATGGAGCCAAAACTGCCCACTGGACATTTGACTGGTTCTTGAGTACCCCTCCATCACTATGGGGCAGAAACCCCAACCAGGAATTTAAAGCCTGGTTACAGATTAGGGACCTGAGGAATGCTTGGTGGGGAGGGTACAACAAAAATGCTGGACAGAGAGGCAGATGGGGTGAGTGGGAGAAAGAAAGAGGAGTGAGAAACAAAAAAGTCTTATCTAAAATTACCGGTAAACCCAAATTCCAAAAACAATAATTGGTTGCTAAGAAAGAAAACCAACAAAATTAACAATCATGCATTCACTCTGGAAAATTAATTTTATAGAACAGCTTAACAAAGACTTTAAATAAGAAACATGGAATATTTCTAAAAAAAGAGAGAGAGAGAGAGTGCATAACCTCCACTTAAAAAGAATATAAAATATTTCAACAAAAACAAGCAAAAAATGAAACAAGACTAGGTGATATTTAATAGAAGCAGTTAGATATTAAGAAAGTAAATATATAGTGATTGAATTTTAAAATACAATAAATAGGACTGGATCATTCTCCCTTCTAGAGATAGAGGATGGATGGATGGATGGATGGATGGATGGACAGATGAATAGATGGATGGGTGGGTAGATAGATAGATAGATAGATGACAGACAGAGAGATAGATTTAAATGAGCAGTTAAGAAACATGGAAGTAGATTGAAAGATTTCAACATTATAATAGGAATTCCAGAAGAATAAATTGAAATGAGTGATTACTTCAACTGTAATAGTTGAAGAAATAAGTGTTGATAATTTTCCAGGATTAAAAGAAATAGAATCTGGTGAATCATGAGCTCAGTATAACCCAAGTACTTAGCAGAATAAATACAAATTAAACCAAACTTGAACACACTGAAGTGAAACTGTAAAAATTAAGAATAAAGAGACAGCCTTTAAACCCAGCAGAAAGAAAAGACAATATAAAACAGTGACATTTGTAGTGACAGAGATTTTTTTTGTTAGCAAATGTGGGTGCCAAAAGTTAATGAAATAGTGTCTTAAAAGTACAGAGAGGTGGTCATCTAAAATGTTAACATAAGGGAAAAAATGAGTGAGGAGTATATGAAGACTGTATTATCCTTGCAAATTTTCTGTAAATCTAAAATTCCACCAAAAGAAGTGTATTTTTTAAAAAGAGTGCAGAGAGGGGAAAAAAAACTTAAACTAGAATTTTATAGCCAGCTAATCCATCTACCAAAAACATAAAAATAATTATTAAAGGACACATACCAGCAAAAGTACATTGAACACAGAGAAAGTTATAAGATTACCAAAATAATGATGAGCCTAGAAATTAATCAATTTCCTTCCATCCTTCTTCCCTGTCTCCTTCCTTCATGAATAATTCAGTTCATAATCTATTAGGTGGGGCCAAACAAGGTAGGCATTTGGGAAGTAAAAGGAAGGAAGTAGCAGCAGCTAGCATGGAGTGTTGAAGCCAGAGAAAAATGAGATCCTCTATGCGGATTAGTATGGGTTATCCAAGCTGAAGCAAGGGAAGAGGGTGTTCACTCAGGAGAGAGGTGGTCATAGCCCAGCACAAAGTGTCAAAGTCCAAGCAGAGTGAGGAGATCATCTATGCAAGGGTAAATAGTGGTGGTGGAGAGAGATGGATTGTAGTAAGTAAATATATTGAGAATAAAAGCCATGTTCTTCATTGTCAGAGAAGAGAATTATATATAAAGAGAGAAAACTAGGGTAAATTCCGTGATGGTTTGAAAATGCAAGTACTGATATTAACTCATGGTTTTCAGTCTGGGGGTGGTGCTGGTATATGCATACATAGCTCTGTCTACTGAGAGGGCCTAGGAACATCAACACCCCCAAAATAATAATATACCTAGTCTCCAAATCTTGGTTTCTGAATACTATTCTTCCCTAAAAGGAACCAAGGCTTCTAGGGGATATGGCTACTTTCAGGATTAGGGCAGGGGAAGCCTGGGATAAATACTATGTTGGTCTAGAAATTAAGTGTTCATATTGGTGGGAATGAAAACTAGCATAGCCACTATGGAAAACAGTATGGAGATTCCTCAAAAAATTAACAAAAGAACTTCCATATGATTCAGCAATCCCACATCTGGATATATATTCAAAGGAAATTAAATCAGCACCTCAAAGAGATATTTACTCACCCATGTTTGTTCACTGAAACATTATTCCCAGTAGCCAAAATATGGAAACAACCTAAACGTTTATCCATGGCGGAATATTATTCAGCCATTAAAAAGAAGAAAATCCTGCCATTGCCAACAGCAAGGAAGAAACTGGGGGTCATTACACTAAGTGAAATAAGCCAAACAGAAAATGCAAATATTATGGTCTCACTTATAAGTGGAATCTAAAAACATCAAGCTCCTAGGAACAAAGAGTAGAATGGTGTTTGCCAGGAACTGAAAGTAGAGAGAAGGGGTAGAAGAAATGGGGACGTCTAGATCAAAGCGTACAAACTTTCAGTTTGAGAGGAACCAGTTCTGGGCCACCTCAGTTGCTCAGTTAGTTAAGCTCCCAACTCTTGATTTCAGTTCAGGTTATGATCTCACAGTTCATGAGATAAAGCCCCACTTTGGTTCTGTGCTGACAGCATGGAGCCTCCTTAGGATCCTCTCTCTCCCTCTCTCTCTGTTTCTGCCCTGCTCATGTTCTTTCTCCCTCTTTCTCCCTCCTTCTCTCTCTCTCTCTTTCTCTCTCTCTCTCTCTCCCTCTCCCTCTCTCCCTCTCTCTGTCTCAAAATAAATAAATAAACTTTAAAAAACTTTTTAAAAGAGGAATCAGTTCTAAGGATCTAATATACAACATGATGACTACAGTACTGTATTCTATACTGACAATTTGCTAAGAGAGTAAATCTTAAGTGTTCTCACCAAAAAAAAAAAAAAATAGTAGCTATATGAGAATGTGAATGTTTTAATTAACTTGATTGTGGAATTCTTTCACAATGTATAGATATATAAAATCATAATGTTGGACACCTTAAATATGGACAACTTTAGTTGTCAGTTATACCTTAATAAAGCAAGGGGAAAATAACAAAATAAAGGCAAAACTAGCACCAAAGAAATCTTAATCTTTATTTATATACTTCACTAAAAAGTATAGGTATGGTATTTTGGAAACAAATATACTAATATAAATGGAAAATAAGTCTTTCTATGTAAGAAAAAAATAAGTGCAATTATAACCCAAAGAATTTAAATAAAACTCTAAGAAAGAAAGAAAAAAGAAAGAACCAAAAAATGATAAAAGGATTAAAAAGAGAACAGTCTCTTCAACAAATGGTGCTAAGAGAACTGGACACCTGCACGTCAAAGAATGAAGTTGGACCCCTACTTCATACCATATATAAAAAACTAACTTGAAATATATCAACGACCTAAACATGAGAAATGAAACTATAAAACTCTTAGAAGAAAACAGAGGAGTAAATCTTCATGACAGTGGCAGTGGTTTCTTATATACAACACCAAAAACACAGCAATAAAAGAAAAAAACAGGTAAATTAGACTCGATCAAAATTTAAAATATTTTGGATCTATACCATGGAATACTACATGGCAATAAGAAACAATGAAATCTGGCCATTTGTAGCAACATGAATGGACCTTGAGAGTGTTATGCTTTGCGAAATAAGTCAGGCAGAGAAGGACAAATATCACATGTTTGCACGTATAGGAGGATTAGGAGGAACTTAACGAAGGACCATGGTGGAGAAGAAGGGGGGAAATGGTGGGGGAAAGGGAGAGAGGCAAACCATGAGAGACTCTTGAATGCTGAGAAACAAACTGAGGACTGATGGATGTGGGAGGGAGGGGGGAGATGGGCATGGAGGAGGGCACTTGTGGGGATGAGCACTGGGTGTTATATGGAAACCAATTTGACAATAAACTATTTAAAAAAATTTAAAATATTTTGGGCACCAAAGAGAGTATCTATCAAAATAAAACTTGCGGAATATGATAGGATATTTGTAAGTCATATATCTGATAAGGGTCTAGTATCCAGAATATATAAAGAACTCCTACAATTCAACAATAAAAAGCAAACAACCCAATTTTTATATGGGTTTAACAGTCATTTCTCCAAAGAAGATATACAAAGAACCAAACAAGCACATGAAAAGATGCTCAACATCATTAGTCATTAAGGAAATGCAAATCAAAACCACAATTATATACCACTTCACACTTACAAGGATGGCTATAATTGAAAAAGGAAAACAAGTGTTGGCAAAGATATGGAGAAAATGGAACCCTCATATATTGCTGATAGAAGTATAAAATTGCACTATATGCTAACTAACATGGATGTAAATTTAAAGAAAAAAAACAGCCTCATCTTAAACTCACCACATTGTGCACATTAAATATGTATAGCTTTTTGTATGTCAATCATTTGTCAATAAAGTGGTTTAAAATTTTTTTAAGTATAAAAAATAAAAGAAATGTAAAACTGTGCAGCCACTGTGGAAAACAGTTTGGAGGTTGCTCAATATGTTAAACATAGAATTACCATATGACCCAGCAAGTCTACTGGTAGATATATACTTAAAATAATTGAAAACAAGTATTCAAACAAAAACTTGCATATTAATTTTTATAGGAGCACTATTCAAAATAGCCAAAAAGTGGAAACAACCTGAATGTTCAATGACAGATGAATGAATAAACAAAATGTGGTATATCCATACAATGAAACCATGAAAAAATGAATTATTTATTCTTGCTACAACATGGATTAATCCTGAAGATATGATGCTAAGTGAAAGCAGCCAGACATGAATGATCACATATGGTCGGATTCCATTTATATGAAATATCCAGAATAACCAAATCCATTGAGATAGTGAGTAGATTTGTGGTTACAAAGGGCTACAGGGACAGGAGAATGGGGAATGAACATCTAATGGGTATGGAGTTTCCATGTGAGGTGATAAAAAATGTCTAGAACTAGGTAGTGGTGATGGGTGCACAACATCATTAATGTACTTAATGCCACTAAATGGCACACTTCCAGAACAGTTAAAATGGTAAAAATACATACTTTATGTATTTTGCCACACTTTTTAAAAAAATTTTTAATGTTTTATTTATTTCTGAGAGAGAGAGAGAGAGAGAGATAGCGTAAACAGGGGAGGGTCAGAGAGAGAGGGTGACACAAAATCTGAAACAGTCTCCAGGCTCTGAGCTAGCTGTCAGCACAGAGCCTGATGCGGTGCTGGAACCCATGAATAGTGAGATCATGACCTGAGCTGAAATCGAATGCTTAAATGACTGAGCCACTCTGGCGCCCCTGCCACAATTTAAAAATTAAATGAGAAAACATTTGCAACAACATGAATTGATCTAGAGAGTATAATGCTAAGTCAAATAAGCCAGTAAGAGAAAGACATATACCATACAATTTTATTCATATGTGGAATTGAAGATACAAAACAAATGAACAAAAGGAGGAAAGAGAGAGAGAAACCAAAAAACAGAAAACGAAGAGATGGATACCAGATATGTGAGGATAAGGGTGAAATAGATCAAGGGGATTAAAAGTACACTTGTTGTAATGAGCACTGAGTAATGTACAGAACTGCTGAATCACTATTTTGTACACTTATAACTACCATAACAGTTGTATGTTAAGTACACTGGGATTTTTTTTTTTTTAATATTCATCTATTTTGGGGAGAGTGCAAGTGGAGGCAGGGCAGAGAAAGGGGATGAAGGATCCGAAGCCAGCTCTGCCGACAGGGTGACAGCAGAGGGCCCAACGTGAGGCTCAAACTCAGGAACTACGAGATCATGACCTGAGCCAAAGTTGGACATGCAACCAACTGAGCCACCCAGGTGCCCCCCTGGGATTTTTTTCAATGTTTATTTATTTTTGAGAGAGAAAGAGCACAAGTTGGGGAGGGTCAGAAAGACAGAGCAAGACAAAGAAGCCCAAGCAGGCTCCACATTTTCAGTGCAAAGCCCAATGTGGGGCTCGAACTCACAAACCAGGAGATCATGACCTGAGCCAAAGTCAAACACTTAACTGACTGAGCCACACAGGCACTCCTACACTGGAATTTTTTTTAATTAAATGAGAAAAATAAAATTATAGGGATGTATCTAAAGGACATAGGAACCAGCTTGAAGCCCCTCCCACTAGCCTATACAGGACAAATTGAACATCAAAATAAGTAATAATAGACATAGATAATATACCATTGAATAGAAAGGAAATCCATGAGTTCAAACTAATATATGAGCCCAAATGGGGAAAAATAATTTTTTTCCTTACAATGAAAAGCCAACTAACTGACCTCTGTAGAAGGAATGATAGAATTAGAAAATCACCATCTGGTAACCATCATAGTAATAATTAATTCAGACAAGAAACATCAACAGGTAATAGCTGGTAAAAATTGATGAGGAAGGAGACACAGACAAGGTCTTAAAGTACCTCTTCACAAAATACTTATTAATTACAAAAGGAAAATGAATAACTTAATAGTGGAAAAACCTGATACCACGTCTATGAAGTGATCAAAGTTAACATTACCTGTAATAGGACAAACTAAAATCAAGTGCAGTGAGAACACAGCACCTCTGTCATCAGTTAGGTGTATAATGTTTGCCAAATGACTCACCTTGTTTGACCTCTATTCCTTTTTCATATGAAAAAAAGGAAGTAGACCAGATAATATGTTTTCTTTCCAGCCCTAAATTCCTACTATTCCAATACTTATTGATCTAATCTAAATATATGTCACCATGTTCAGAACTTGAGGAGGTAGAAATTGTTCTCTTAGTTTAAGTGGCTAATGTTCTTATATAAGGAAATCAGGCATAAAGTGTACAAAATGACATACATAGTAAAAACTTATGACCTTGTACTGGAAAAGTCCCAGTTAGAGGGCTGTGGAGTTTTGTTGTTGCTGTTATTTTTTAGGGTTTTTATAGGGGGGGGAGAGCACAAGCAGAGGAGGAGAAGAGAGAGGGGGACAGAGGGTCCGAATTGAGCTCTGTGCTGACAGGCTGACAGCACCAAGCCCCACGTGAGGCTTGAACTCATGAACCTCGAGATCATGACCTGAGCCAAAATTGGATGCTCAACGGACTGAGCCACCCAGATGCCCCAAGTTAGAGGATTTTTTAAGACCATTATATTTATTCCTTTTAAGGGCATACCTGAGTTCAACGATAAGAAAATGATATGTAAATGAGTGCTTATATAAGTAAGTGCTTGAAAAGGATTTTTCCCCCTGAAGAATGTTGAACATGCCTCCTCCCACTTTGTGAAAACCATCCAGGATCTTAGCAAAGTCTCTGAGGTATGGAAAAGGCTGCAGGCCTTTCTTTCATGGCTCTCACACATTCCAATCACTAAGAGCATCTCTAGATGCTCTAGACAGAAATCTCTACTTGGCCATAAGGCATTGCCTTCAGAGGGGCAAGATTAATGTCATTTAGTTAAGCAGGAGAGATCAGTTCTGTAAAATAACTCAGGCCCTCACAGGGCAATTCAAGTTACCAGCAACCTCATAAATAAATGCAATCATATCAATATACAACTGGCAAAGCATCAAAAAGTGAAGTCTGAACTGATCTTATTATACCATTTGGCTTTCAGCTATCAGCTTTTATGCAAACAGAAACACATTAATTGGTTAATTCATAATCTTTTAAGCTTGGAAGAGCCAATTTTCTGTAATTATTTTTACTATCCCTTGAATACATAAAACCAACTATATAAATTCAAACTATCAGAGTTACTAAAGGTTCTGGTAAAGAATGAGTTACTAGCTCATGTTGAGCTTGGTTGTTTATTATTATTATTATTATTATTATTTCCTACACTAAAAACATTAATCACAGTACCCTTGAATCAGCTGGACCTCTTTTCTTTCCTTCATCACTTATATCTAATCAGTCACAAAATCCTGCCAATTCTCTTTTCAAATGTCTCTAGAATCTAATCCTCCAGTCTCACAAGCACCATTCCAGACCAGGCCCTCATCACCCCGTACTTGGTTTAGCACAACAGATACAGGGAATGTACTATGGCTCACCAGGTTTTTCAAAACCTGCCAATCAAGGGTGCCTGACTGGGTCAGTAGATTGAGCATCCAACTCTTGATTTCAGCTCAGGCCATGGCCCCACGGAGAATCGGATTCCATGATAAGCATGGAGTCTGCTTGGGGTTCTCTCTCTCTCTCTCTCTCTCTCTCTCTGTGTCTCTCTCTCTCTGTCTCCTCCCCCCCTTTGTTTCTCTCCCCACTCCCTCTTTTTCTAAAATAAAATAGGGGGTACCTGGGTAACTTAGTCAGTTAAGCATTCAACTCTTGATTTTGGTTCAGGTCATGATCTCCCAGGTTTGTGAGTTTGAGCCCCAAGTCAAGCTCTGCTCTGACAGTGCAGAGCCTACTTGGGATTTGCTGTCTCCCTCTCTCTCTCTGCGACTCCCCTGCTTGTATTCCCTCTAAATAAATAAATAAATAAATAAATAAATAAATAAATAAACCTTAAAAATAAATAAATAAATAAATAAATAAATAAATAAATAAAACTTAGAAAATAAAATAACCTCCTAATCAATCTGATGTAACTATCTCTCCATCTTTGTATCATTGCAAACCTGACCCAAGCTCTTTCTATTCGAGAGGGTTTTTAATCAGGTTTATCACCAAGACGGAGGTACTCTCCTACAGAACTTCTTCAAGTTCCCACCTTTTTTTGGTGCACACAGTCCTAACCCACCTACCTGTACCATTATCTTGCCCACACTCTTCCATACCCCATTCATCCCTTACAAATGATTCTATTAAATTACTTGCTGAAACTCCCAGAATCTGTGTCTTCACCATTTCCCCACTAATAACCCATGGGTCTCATTTGCTGGCACCCTTTCCTCTGCTAGCCTTCTAAAAGATAGACTACTCTGAACTCAGGACTCAGCATTCTTCTCATTTCTGCTTTTAGTCCATCTCAGGATGATCTCATTCAGTTCCATAAATATCTTAGTGACCAAAAACTTCCAAATTTGTATCTTCAGCCTTGCTCCTTCCTGAGTTCCCACCCCAAATATCTGACTGTACACTCAGAATTTTCCCTGGGAAACCAAATAGAACATACCCAAAGGCTTATCCCATCTCAGTAAATGGTTATCATCATCCTATTACTCAAGTCAAAAATTTTGAATTCACTTGCCTCCCAACATCCAATCCAACAATATATCTCTATCTCTCTGAAAATATCCCAGATCCAACCTCTAGAAGCACTCTGTTGCTGTCACCCTAGTCTGAGTCATTAACATTTCTCACTTGGATTATTGCCATCAATTCCCAACTGGTGATGAGGATCTGTCACTTACCCAAATACTCATTCAGAATATCAGACCTCATCAAAAAAATAAAGAAGGTTAGCTTGACGTGATGTGCATTTAATGAAACCCTATTGCTGTTAGAAATGACCACCTTGAGTGTGCCTGGCTGGCTCAGTTGGAGGAGCATATGACTCTAGATCTTGGTTTCAAGCCCCACCTTGGGTGTATAGATTACATACATACATAAACAAATAAACAGATAATCTTTTACAAAAGAAAAAGAAAGAAATGACCACTTTGTTTCTTTCTTTCTCTGTTCTTTCCTCTTTATATAAGTATCTCTGTCTCTCTTACAGACTTCTTTTCCTTCTCTCTCCCTCATCTCAATTTCCTTTCTCTCTTCCTCTCCCTATTATTTTACTGAACAACCAGGCATAGAGTGTAGCAGGAAAATGCTAGGAGTTAGAAGTAAAGGTTTTATTCCTGTGGTCTGTCATGGTGAAGGAAAGTAATTATGACAAAGTCAGTTTATATTTCTGGCCCTCAGCTGTCTCATCTATTAAATAAAGAAATTACAGTGGATGGTCTCTGAGGTCCCTTAAAGTTCTAGAAATCTATTCAAGGTATTTATTGAGTAAAGTGCTATGTTCCTTGTTCTTAAAAGTAGGTAAATTCAATATTTTATATTTCCCTTAGGGGGAAAAAGCAAATTAGTTTTTTTTACAAGGCCTTCAATTGATCCTTTTCTACCAGGGGTCAGTGGCTCTCAATAGAAAAAAAATGCACCTCTCCCTTGGTATAGTCTAAATGGTCAATATTTCTGTAGTTATTTCTGTCTTTGGGCCCTCCTTGGGACAAGCAGTTTCCAAGAAAAGGCCAATAGGCCACTTAATATGAAGGCTATTAAGTTGTGTTCCAGGCTCTATGCTAAGCCTTTTTTTTTTTTTAATCCTTGAAACAAGTCTACATAAGGTGGGTAATATATTCTCATTCCTCTTTCACAGAAGAAGAAACTAAGGTGCAGAGAGGTGAAGAAATTTGTCTAAGGGCAAACAGCTAACGGATGGTGGAGCCAAAATTTGGACCCAGATCTATCTGACTTGAAAGCCAATGCTCTGAAAGATTACCCTATACTACCTCCTAGAAATACTACTGGCAGTCTTTCCTTGCAGATGTCTATCTCATGTTGGACTGAAAAAACATGTGGCCTCTGATGTCCTGAATACCACAGCCCACCCTTCACCTGACCCAACAGGATCAAACACACAGCAAGGGTTTTAAAAGCAAAGATTTGTAATTTCTTATGGTACTGGTTCCAGCCATGTGGGCCCTCAATAAACACTGTTGACTGAGAAAGGCCATTAAAAAGCAGCTCATCATCTAAGACTGCCTAATGCAAATTCTAGTGATGTAAAGTAAAAGGTTAGGATAAGGGAAAGATTGTGCTAGGACTGGGGATATGGTCAGACTTCTCAGAAAGTCTAATTTCCACAACCTCATTATCATTTGCAGAAAATTGAGAGAGCTATTGATACCTCTAGAGAATTACTTTAGAAAATGATCAAAAAATTGTTTTAATTAAGACTCTAGGTATTTAAGTGAAATATCAGGTCAGCACATTTGTGGAAGTATTTCCCTTTTTAAAGGCTTCAAAAGGTCTTCAGAACTAGGATTTAATTTGCATAACCATGTCCTGAGCAACAACTGAGAAGAATCAACTGGGCGGGGAGGGGGGGGGGTCTTTGGTACCTAAAGAATGTATGAGTTTTCTGGTCTGTCACTAAGAGAACTGTGTTTGGGAACAATGAAGACCCTTGCTGAAGTAGGAGACTACTGGAACACCAAGATATCTTCCTGGGTCACTGGTTTGGCATTGACAAAGAATCTGTATATCATACCTTGCCATTCAAATGTCCACAACCCATTTTTGAGATTGGTTGTCTAAATCTCCTTAAAACAAAGAGTTTTAGATGGATGGAAAGATCCAGACTACCCTTTGGGATGTTCTTCACTTAGAGAACTGTACACTGGTGAGAAAACAAAGTGAGAGGCATCAGCAGACTGGCATAACAGGGTCATCAAGGTGGTAGACAGGAACTCTCAATGGAGGCCAACCAGCCCCAAAACAAAGATCAGCACCGGAATAGCAGAACGTGTGTTTGAAAGGTTGAGATTCTCAATGGAGAAGATGTTCATCAACTGGGACCAGGCCAAAGAAAGGGAGAGAGCTAGAAGGTGGAAAAAGTGGGGAAAGTTTGAGCTCGCAATCATTTTGCCTTGCCTAGTGCTCAAGGTCAAAATTATTTATGACCTTCACCCTTAGCTTAATTTTCCAAGCCTGTCCCCTCAAACTGCCCTGATTTGGAAAAATAGAATTAGAAACACTGTCAAGTAATAGTACTATATCTGCAGATGAAATACTGATTCTGGATATTTCTTCCCTTTCTTATGCTTCCTTGATAAGAATATTTTTCCAGCCCATCTAAGAAATGGGACCAATGCAGCCTGTTTCTGATCTATAGACATACGTACTGTTATTGTGCTTCACTTTGTTGCATTTCACAGTTATTGCGTTTTTTTACAAATTGAAGGTCTGTGGCAACAATGCATCAAACAAGACTATCAGCACCATTTTTTCCAGTAGCGTTTTGCTCACTGTGTTTCTGTGTCACATTTTGGTAATTTTCACAATATTGTAAATATTTTTGTTATTATATGTGTTATGTAACTCCAATCAGTTATTTTTTGACATTACTATTGTAATTGTTTTGGGGTGCCACAAACTGTGCCCATATAAGATAACAAACTTAATCAATAAATGTGTGTGTTCTGACTGCTCCACTCACCAACCAATCCCCCATCTGTATCCTTCTCCTCAGAACTCCCTCTTCCCTGAGACACAACAATATTGAAACCAGGCCTAATTAATAACCCTACAAATGGCCTCTAAGTGTTCAAAGAAAGAGTCTCATGTCGCCACTCACCTTAAATCAAAACATAGGAATAATTAAGCTTAGTGAGGAAGGCATATAAAAAGCCAGGATAGACTGAAAGTGAGGCCTCTTGCATGAAATAGTTAGGCAAGCTGTGAATGTGAAGGAAAAGCTCTTGAAAGAAATTAAGCGCTGCTGCAATGAATACATGAATGATAAGAAAGCAAAGCATGCACCAAAAACCATAAGATACCTAGGAATAAACCTAACTAAAGAGGTAAAAGATCTGTACTCTGAAAACTATAGAACACTTATGAAAGAAATTGGAGAGGACATAAAGAAATGGAAAAGCATTCCGTGCTCCTGGATGGGAAAAACAAACATTGTTGAAATGTCTATACTACCCAAAGCAATCTACACATTAAATGCAATCCCTGTCAAAACACCACTAGTATTTTTTCAGAGCTAGAATAAACAATCTCTTTTTTTAATGTTTTATTTATTTTTGAGGGAGAGAGCATGACCGTAAAAGGTACAGGGGGCGGGGAAGGAGATAAAGGATTCAAACTAAGCTCCCTGCTGACAGCAGAAGTCCAATGTGGGGTTCCAACTATCAAACTGCAAGATCATGACCCAAGCTGATGTCAGACACTCAAGTGACTGACAGGAGCCCCTAGAATAAACAATCCTAAAATTTGTATGGAACTACAAAGGACTCTGAATAACCAAAACAAACATGGAAAAGAAAAACAAAGAAATCTGGCATCACAAGTCCAGATTTCAAGTTATCTTACAAAGCCATAGTCATCAAGACAGTATGGTACTGATACAAAAATAGACACAAGGGCTAATAGAACAGAATAGAAAACCCAGAACCACAACTATATGATCCCACAACTATATGACCAAATCATCTTCAACAAAGCAGGAAAGAGTATCCAATGGAAAATAGTCTCTTCAACAAATGGTGGGAAAACTGGACACTGACATGCAGAAGAATGAAACTGGACCACTTTCTTACACCACACACAAAAATAAACCCAAAATGGGTGAAAGACATAAATGTGAGACAGAAAACCATCAAAATCCTAGAGGAGAAAACAGCAACCTTTTCGACCTCTGCCAAAGCAACTTCTTATGAGACATGTCACGGAAGGCAAAGAAAACAAAAGCAAACATGAATTATTGGACTTCATCAAGATAAAAAGCTTCACAGCAAAGCAAACAAAAAAACTAAAAAGCAGCTTATGGAATGGGAGAATATATTTGGAAACAACATATCTGATAAAGGGTTAGTATCCAAAATCTTTAAAGAACTTACCAAACTCAACACCCCAAAAAGCAAACAACCCAGTGAAGAAATGGGCAAAAGACATGAACAGACACTTTTCCAAAGAAGCCATCCAGATGGCTAACAAACACATGAAAAGATGTTCAACATCACCCATCATCAGGGAAATACAAATCAAAACCACAATGAGATACTACCTCACACCTGCCAGAATAGCTAAAATTAACAACACAAGAAGCAACAGGCATTGGCGAAGATGTGGAGAAAAAAGTTGAGAACGCAAACTGGTACAGCCACTCTGGAGAACAGTATGGAGGTTCCTCAAGAAACTAAAAATAGAGGGGCAACTGGGTGGCTCAGTTGGTTAAGCAGCTAACTCTTGATTTCAGCCCAGGTCATGATCTCATGATTTGTGAGTTCAAGCCCTACATAGTTCTGTGCTGACAACAGCGAGCCTGCTTGGGATTATATCTCCTTCTCTCTCTGCCTTTCCCCACTTGCACTCTGTCTCTCTCTCGCTCTCAAAAATAAATATTTAAAATTTTAATTAAAAATTAATTAAAAATAAATATTACTTCTCAATGACAACATACCTGGTCACCCAAGAGCTCTGATGGAGATGTACAATGAGATTGTTGTTTTCATGCCTGCTAACACCACATCCATTCTGTAGCCCATGGATCAAGGAGTAATTTCAAATTTAAAGTCTCATCATTTAAGAAATAGATTTTGTAAGGCTACAACTGCCATGGATAGTGATTCCTCTATAGATCTGATCAAAATCCACTGAAAATCTTCTGGAAGAGATTCATCATTCTAGATGCCATTAAGGACATTTGTGATTCATGGGAAGAGGTAAAAATATCAGCATTAAGAGAAGTTTGGAAGAAGCTGATTCCAGCCTTCATGGAAAACTTTGAGAGGTTCAAGACTTCAGTGGAGGAAGTCATTGCAGATGTGATGGAAAGAGAAAGAGAACTAGAATTAGAAATGGAGCCTGAAGATATGACTGAATTGCTGCAACCTCATGATATAACTCCAACAGATGAGGAGTTTTTTCATACGAATGAGCAAAGAAAATGGTTTCATTAGATGGAATCTACTTCAGGTAATGATGCTGTGAAAACTGTTGAAATGATAACAAAGGATTGAGAATATCATGTAAAGTTAATTGATTAAGCTGCAAGTTTAAGAGGACTGATTCCAATTTTAAAAGAGGTTCTGCTGTAGGTAAAATGCTACCAAACCACATCTCATGCTACTGAGTAATTATTCATGAAAGGAGGAGACCATCCATGCACAAACTTCATTGTTGTCTCATTTTAAGAAATGGCCACAGGCATCCCAACCTTCAGCAACAACTACCCTGACTGGCCAGTAACCATCGAAATTAAGGCAAGACCCTCCACCAGCAAAGAGATTACGACTCACTAAAAGCTCAGAAGATGGGGGGTGGGGGGAAGTTGTATTTTTTTAAGTTTATTTATTTTGAGAGAGAGAAAGAGAGAGAGAGAGAGAGAGAGGGAGAGAGAGAGAGTGTGTGTGTGTGTGTGTGTGTGTGTGTGTGTGTGTGTGCATGTGCACATGGGGGTCGGGGTGGGGGTACAGAGAGACAAGGAGATAGAATCCTAAGCAGGCCTAGTGCTGTCAGCATGCAGAGCTCAATGCGGGACTCGAACCCAGGAACTATGAGATCTTGACCCGAGCCAAAGGTGGATGCTTAATCAGCTCAACCACCCAGGTGCCCCTCAGAAGATCGTTTTGTAATTAAAGAATGTATATTGTTTTTTTTTAATGTAATGCTATTGCACACTTATAAACTACAGTATAGTGTAAACATAACTTTTTTTTGACAAAATAGTTTATTGTCAAGTTGGTTTCCATATAACACCCAGTGCTCATCCCCACAAGTGCCCTCCTCCATGCCCATCTCCCCCCTCCCCCTCCCACACCCATCAGTCCTCAGTTTGTTCTCAGCATTCAAGAGTGTCTCATGGTTTGCCTCTCTCCCTCTCCCCCACTATATCCCCCCTTCTTCTCCCCCATGGTGCTCAGTTAAGTTCCTCCTAATCCTCCTATAGGTGCAAACATGTGATATTTGTCCTTCTCTGCCTGACTTATTTCGCTCAGCATAATACCCTCAAGGTCCATCCATGTTGCTACACATGGCCAGATTTCATTCTTTCTCATTGCCATGTAGTATTCCATGGTATAGATAAACCACATCTTCTTGATCCATTCGTCCGTTGATGGACATTTAGGCTTTTTCCATGTTTTGGCTATTGTGGAGAGTGCTGCTATGAACATTGGGGTCCATGTGTCCCTATGCATCAGCATTTCTGTATCCCTTGGGTAAATTCTCAGCAGTGCTATTGCTGGGTCATAAGGGAGTTCTATTGTTAATTTTTTGAGGAACCTTCACACTGTTTTCCAGAGGGGCTGCACCAGTTTCCATTCCCACCAGCAGTGTAGGAGGGTGCCCTAAACATAACTTTTATATGTACTAGGAAACCAAAATATTAAATTGACTCAGGTTATTGTGATATTTACTTTATTGGGGTGGTCTGGAACAGAACCCACGATATCTCTGAGGTATGCCTTTATTTTCTCCAGTCAACTCCAACATACAACTAAAAGAGAAGAACTCAACCAAAAAAAAAAAAAAAAAGAAAGAAAGAAAGAAAAAATGACAGCAGACAAGAATTCAAGTAAATAAACATAGTCTTTCCTTCTTTTAACTCAAGAAAGGTAACATTATTGACTCTACCCACCAAAAGAACATTAAGCACTTTATCCATCCCACAAAACTCTCATTTTTTCTGCTTTCTTTTCAAAACTAACTTTTAAATTCCAATTTCCCTCAAAGTGTATCGAGACATGACATTCTAAGCAATCACTGAGAAGTGTAAAGGAGAGTATAATAGCTGCAATTAACTTTGTTTATATATCAGACAGACTTACATTTCACTATAAATATTCCACATGAAAATCTGTGAAAGAGGGCCAATTATGCTAAGACGTTTATCTGTATGGCATTTGTCAAAAGAAAAAAAATATGCTGCAGTTCCTATTTGAAAAAATTATTTCCTGGCATAATGCAAGATTGTACACTTACCAAAGGAAAAACTGAAAAGGAGTCTTGAGCTAGAATGATAAAGCACATCTACTTTTAGCTATGGGGCTAAAAGCTACACAGAGCACGTGCAAAGGGGTGTTAATTCCTAGCGCCTAATTCCTAGCACTGGTCATGAGAGGGAACATCAGTGGACCCAGAAAATTTCCCTATCATGTGTGCTCTGCTGCAGAAAAATCCATTCTGCCCCTAACCTTATAGCTCAAAATGAAATTACCATTTGAAATTAAAATCTTTTTGCCCCTATAATTCTTACTTGGAATGTGTTACCTTCATTTTATTCTTCCTCCCCAACTGGTCACATACTGTTTATCTTGGTTTTTAGGGGAAGAAAGACAAAGTTTTTGGTGTTCCTGTTTTCTTTCTGTCCTTTTTGACCCCCAAGGCTCTTTATTACAAACATGGCCTTCAGTCTGCTGGCTCAGTCAGTTAAGTGTCCAACTTCGGCTCAGGTCATAATCTCACTGCTCATGAGTTCGAGCCCCACATCAGACTCTGTGCTGAAACCTCAGAGCCTGGAGCCTGCTTTGGATTTTGTGTCTCCTTCTCATTCTACCCCTACCCCACCTTCTCTCTCTCTCTCTCTCTCTCTCTCTCTCTCTCTCTCTCTCTCTCTCTAAAATAAATATATATTTTAAAAATGTGGACTTCAATCGAATTTAGCAGAAGAGTTTGCATATATTTTGCAATACGAGTTATAATTTCTATGATCTGGTCCTTTTAGGGCCCTACAAGTCACATTAATCAAATCTAGAAAGCCAGTCCCTTTGATCAAGGCATTTCTGAGAAGGACATCCACACATCTAGCGAGATAGTCCTTGGCAATAGGAAATAGGACTATTACTCATTGGCTGGGCCCTACCTGTTGCTTACAGCCAGCATCTGTTCTGAGAGGTTGTGTCTTCTATTGGCAACATCTGTCACTATTGTGGAAACCCATACAGTTCTGCCCAAGAAATTCTACACACAAGCTCTAACCCAGAGAAACGTTTGCACCTGTGCACAAAACATAAATAAGGATATTCACTGCATTATTATTTTTAGTAGAGAAAGCTAAATGTCCACCTAAAGGAGACCCATACTAGAGCTTAAAAGAAGACATTTAGGGGCACCTGGGTGGCTCAGTCATTTAAGCGTCCAATGTCGTCTAGGGTCATGATCTCATCAGCACAGAGCCTGGAGCCTGCTTCAGATTTTGTGCCTCCCTCTCTCTCTACCTCCCCCTCAAAAAAACATTAAAAAATTGTTTTTAAAAAAAGAAGGCAGTTGATCTATTTACAGTCTCTAAGACATATTGGCAAATGATGAGAAAATGTGGAAGTATACAATACAATGTACACTTACTTTTCATTCTATAGTCTTAGATTATTTGACCAATTTGCAACGAGGACAAATGGGAATGGTGCGAATTTTTACAGAAACATTCCATCATATTGCCCAAGTCCTTCATCCTTTCTGGCCTCTGGAATGTATCACAATTTTTCCTAATTTCTACTGTTCACTGACTTCTCATTTAATCCACAAATTGTATGCTCTTTCCTAGTGCATACCAGAACCTGGTTCCTGTGGGTGGCTGTCACCAGCCTTTCATCATTGGGGTGGAAAGCCACATTACTCACCAATTGCAAAGTCATGACAACATCATATAGAAGCTGGGGATGTTGACCCTGTGTTCGGTTTATGCCATCAATTCTGTTCTCTTTGAGAATTTTGAAGAGGAAACCATGAATCTGTATAAACGGGTAGTGGTCAATGATAGGTCTATATCTGGTTGTAAGTTAAATGGCATTGCTTTCAGAATTTACATGTGGACTGTGAAATAATGAAAGTTTATGAAGATGTTCTCATAACCAAATGGGAAGTAGGAAAGATAAAGTAAACCAAATTGCTCCTAGTAGAGATCACTGTGATAATCTGCTGTTAATCTCTCTTCATCCCAGGAATTAAGTATTCATTTCCCCTCTGGGTTTCCTCAGGATAATCATGTTCTAATCCATTAGAGTACTTTCCCTCTCACCTCCATTTACCATGTTGAGTTTGTGCCTCTTGAGGGACATTTTATCTTCAGCCCCCAACCAGTCTACCCCACCCACTATTCTGTTAAAACTGTGGTCTCTAAATAAATTTAAATACATACAGGTAAGTGTTCCTAAGTTACTTTTCTTTTTTTTTTTTTTTAATTTTTTTTTAATGTTTTATTTATTTTTTAGGAGAGAGAGAGAGAGAGCGTGAGCAGGAGAGGGTCAGAGAGAGGAGTCACAGACTCTGAAACAGGCTCCAGGCTCTGAGCTGGCAGTCAGCACAGAGCTCGACGCGGGGCTCGAACCCACGAACCGCGAGATCATGACCTAAGCGAAAGTCGGACGCTTAACCGACTAAGCCACCCAGGCGCCCCCCTAAGTTACTTTTCAATCAGAGAGATTTCCCCAAATATTCTATTCTTCTACTAAGAAAATCTGATTTAAATCTTTATTATTTCATATCATGCAAACAAGAAGCATTACAATAATACATGGGCGTTATGTCTCAGCATTAAGGGGAACATCAGCGTTAGCGTCTCTATTTATGAGGAGAGGACAGAGACATGGAAAAGCTTAGGATTCTAGAATTCACGGCAAAATCTGAACTTGGAAATATTTACAGGTTCATTTATTCCTTTCCTTCGTACAAAACTGATGCCTACACATGGCTCTAGCATGTTCCCATAGTAATCACCTCAGAGAGTCCTCAGGCTCAAGCCATTCCCTGAACTGATGCTCAGGTGCTCATCGAAATAGCCTCTGCATTTCGGCAAAGTTCAGCTGGCAGCCCCGGCAAGGATGAAGATAGAACTCCAGGCCTTTCGCCTTTGTTACCTCCTCCTGGACCTGAGCCTTGTCAGGGTGGGAAACTAGACACAGTGCATTCACATAAAAGCAAACAACAGTATTCCTTTTTGCATGTTTAATGCCACTGGATGACTTGTCTTTCTAGACTACTCCACAAACATAACTAAAATGTGCTCTTCCAAGAGGCATCTGTGAGGAAGACATTCTGTCTGCATCCTATCTCAATTTCAACCTGGGTATTCAGGTTATGGAGTAATGTCTATGAATTGGGATCCATTTTTCAGAGTGCAGCTTTATGCATGCCCCTTTAAATAGGCTGCTCTGTGCACTATATGTTATTATAAGTAATGCTCCCACACACCACAGATTTTAATGCATCCTAGAAAGCAAATTACTGTCAGTGAGAAGTTATACGACATTTCGGACCAAATTAGTTGGATATTCATCTGAAGACCAACAAACTCAGCCTCTACTGAACTGTGAAGGAAAGGGAAAAGCATCAAATGATTATATAGACATTCTATAATTAGGGGTGGTGAAATGACCACATTGGAATCCTTTCCTTAGCAAGGCTAAACTACAACAGGTCTGGAGAGGTCAATTAGTGTGGCTGCTGCCTCAGCCTGCTGTCGACTCCAGGGATCTATGAGCATAGCCCAAAAGAAAAGAAAAGATATATACCAAGAAAATGTGTGTCTTGTTGCACATTTGACAGCTACATTTTTCCTAGGGCTACTCCACTGGAAGTGGAACAAGATGTCAAGAATAACTTAGGAGAAGTTAAAAAAAAAAAAAAGTCCAAGTGATATGTAAGAAAGTAAGCTATGATGTGAATAAATGAAGCAGGAAAAAGACAGAAGGGGATTATTCAGTCAGGTCAGATTGCCCATCACCTGGCCAACACAGGCTACTCACAGTTGATTCCAATGCAGTAGCTGGCCGGTGAAGGATAAAACAGGGTTTGGGAGCTATTTTTTTTTTTAATTCCATGCTTCTAATTCTTCTTAATCCACACTTCTGAGATGGTTTAAGCATTAATAGGCTGAAGCTATGCTCTAGGATAACAGTGGGTTAATTATATTCTTTGGGTTGTAAAGGATAGACAATTTCACATAGACTACCTGAGCTAATGAGGTATAATCAGTTATACAGGGTAATGTGTTTGGCTTCTCCTTTCTCTATCTGTCCACACCTACTCTCACCATTTCCTAAGCCTCAATCCAGCTGACTGATTCTCTCCATATTTCTCCAGAGATTGTCTGCTTACCAATGTAATTACTAACTCTCACTGGCCAGAGCTTTTCCTGTTAAGCCATCCTTCTAGCTGTCTACCAGCCTATGAGCTGGCTGTCCCTAGGATCAGGTGTCTACTTCTGGTCTAATCAGAGGCCCACTGAATAAGGTACCATTTAGGGCAAGTTCTTTAGCAAAGGTCTGTGAACAAAAGTAGCTTTCCTTAGAAAAGAATGGTGGGTCACACCACTCAGAGTGGCTAAGATGAACATATCAGGAGACTATAGATGATGGCAAGGAAGTGGAGAAATGGGGACCCTCTTACACTGCTGGTGGGAATGCAAACTGGTGCAACCACTCTGGAAAACAGTGTGGAGGTTCCTCAGAAAATTAACAATAGAATTACCCTATGACCCAGCAATAGCTCTGCTAGGAATTTACCCAAGGGATACAGGAGTGCTGATGCATAGGGGCATGTGTACCCCAATGTTTATAGCAGCACTTTTGACAATAGCCAAATCATGGAAAGATCATAAATGTCCATCAACTGACGAAGGGATCAAGAAGATATGGTTTATGTATACAATGGAATATTACATGGCAATGAGAAAGAATGAAAGCTGGCCATTTGCAGCAACATGGATGGAACTGGAGGGTATTATGCTAAGTGAAAAAAGCCAGATACCATATGTTTTCACTCATATGTGGATCTTGAGAAACTTTACTGAAGACCATAGGGAATGGGAAGAGGTTTAAAAAAAGTTACAGAGAGGGAGGGAGGCAAACCACAAGAGACTCTTGAATACTGAGAACAAACTGAGGGTTGATGGGGGGTAGAAGAGGGGGAAATGGGTGATGGGTATTGAGGAGGGCATTTGTTGGGATGAGCACTGGGTGTTGTATGGAAACTAGTCTGACAATTAATTATATTTAAAAAAAAGAAAGGAAAAAAAGTTGAGAGATCCACAACAAATGTGATGATGTATCTACTGATAAGATATGTAAATATCATTTCATGGCTAGAGATTGTTAATAAAAGCCACCATGCTGCTCTTTGGAAAGAAAGAAAGAAAGAAAGAAAGAAAAGAAAGAAAGAAAGAAAGAAAGAAAGAAAGAAAGAAAGGAAGGAAGGAAGGAAGGAAGGAAGAAAGAAAGAATATAGAGAAGGAAAGGAAGGAAGGAAGGAAGGAAGGAAGGAAGGAAGGAAGGAAGGAAGGAAGGAAGGAGGAAAGAGAGGTAGGCATCCCAAGCACATGTTTATGTCAAACTGCCACCAAATACTTAAGTAGAAATAAACCATTAATTTGGATTTTCTTTATTTTTTAATGTTTATTTATTTTTGAGAGAGACAGAGTGCAAGCAGGGAAGGGGCAGAGAGAGAGAGAGAGAAAGAGAGAGAGGGAGACACAGAATCGGAAGCAAGCTCCAGACCCTGAGCTGTCAGTATAGAGCCTGATGTGGGGCTGAAACTCACAAACCATGGCCTGAGCCAAAGTTGGACCGCTAAACCAGCTGAGCCTTCCAGGTGCCCCATAAATAAACCATTAATTTGGAGGCAATAATCTTTACAGGAACAGGACCAGCTTCATGGGCTTATGACCTGTGCAACTGCACATGATCCCTGGACTTAGAAGGGCTCACACTTGGCTTAATGCCCCACTATGGCCACCTTGACATTCTTAATTTTTGAACAAGGAGCTTCACATTTTCATTTTGCATGGGGTGTTGCAAATTATTTAGCTGTTCCTGTATAGAAGTTTTTATTATAGAAAGTGAAGAGAGTTTCAGGGGCGCCTGGGTGGCTTAGTCGGTTGGGCGTCCGACTTTCGCTTAGGTCATGATCTCGTAGTTCATGGGTTCAAGCCCCGCGTCGGGCTCTGTGCTGACTGCCAGCTCAGAGCCTGGAGCCTGTTTCGGTCTGTGACTCCCTCTCTCTCTGACCCTCCCCTGCTCACGCTCTCTCTCTCATAGAAATAAATAAAAATATTAGAAAAAAAAAAAAAAGAAAGTGAAGAGAGTTTCATAGAATCAAATAATTTTGGATCCAAGGATTCTTTTGAGATCATTTACTACAATATTCATTTGACAGATAAGAAAACTGAGGTCAAAGAAAGGATAATTGGCTTAATCAAGATCCCCCAGTGAGTACTGGAAATGTCAGACTAGAAACAGATTCTTATCACTCTGCATCCAATCTCCTCATTCCTCCATGTGGCAGGCTTCCCAGCAGAGAGGACTGCCTGACACTTAGTCTATTTTGCCAAAATATTTGGCAAGCTGCTTAGAATTCTCATAAAATGAGCCTAATAGAAAAACACAAATGTCAGGGCACCTGGGTGGTTCAGTCTGTTAAGCATCTTCCTCTTGATTTCTGCTCAGATTATGATTTCAATGGTCATGAGATCAAGCCCCAAGCAAGTCTCCACACAGAGTGTGGAGCCTACTTGGGCTTCTCTGTATCCCTCTCTCTCCTCCTCCCCCACTTGTTTTCTCTCTCTCAAAATAAGTAAATAAACAAACATTATTTTTAAAAAACCACAAGGGGTGGCACCTGGGTGGGTGGTCCAGTCGGTTAAGCAAACAACTCTTGGTTTCAGCTCAGGTCATGATCTCACAGTTCATAAGTTCAAGCTCCACATCAGGCTCTTTGCTGACAGTGCTGAGCCTGTTTGGGATTCTCTCTCTCCTTCTCTCTCTGTCCCTCCTCTGCTCATACTCTCTCCCTCTCTCTCAAAATAAATAAATAAACTTAAAAAAAACATAAATGTTGATCTTGCCATGTTCAATCTTACAGTTTATTTCTTCACCTTTTCACCTTTGACCTCCTCAAAACAAACTACACTGACAATCCCCAAAATCCAAAAGTAAAGCTGGGTGGAGGAGTGAAGACTAGCAGAAACTCTGTGGCAGATCATTTGGTAATAGATATCAAAATTGCACTGTTCATACCCTTTAAGCCCGCAATTCTGTTTCTACACATAATCTCACATACACACAACGACTACTAGGTGCCCTACCCAACTCACTGCAGTATTGATTATAATAGCAAAAGATTGGAAATGACCTAAATATCCATCAACAGGAGACTGGTTTAAAAAAAAAAACAGATGATAGTACATTCATGCGACAGAATATGATGTAGCTCTTAGGAAAAAAAGAACTTAATCTATATCAACTAGTATAGAAAAAGACCAAGATACTGTTTCATGAAAAAGCAAGGTACAAAACAGTATACACCATGCTTCTGTTTGTGAGGGGCCAGTTATTTCCTTATATATCCTATAATTACTCACACACATTAGGGGCATTTGTATATGCATGAAATTTGTCTGGAAGCATCTGCAGAAAAAGAGTGACTACCTCTGATGAAGGGATATGGGGGACTCAGGGATAGTAATGTGGGGGAGATTTTCACTCTATGCTCTTTGTTCCCTTAAATTTGTACTCTGTGCACATATTATGTTTTCAAAAACTAATTAGTTAAATTAAATGAGTGTTTGAACAGGGACCCCATAACACCACCAGTATTGTATCACATCTACAACAAAGAGAAACATACTATTGCCATCATTTTTACTTTTTCTGGAATCTTGTATTGAACTTGCAGACAAAGGAAATGATACATAGTTAAATTAGAGTTTGAAAAACAATTGTCTCTCTTTCCTCTCCTCTGCTATGCATAAAAAAGAAAAAAAAATCTGAAAAGTTTTCAAAACCTGCATGACCCATTGCTTGTTTAGTCATTGGCACAACTGTGTGATACAGTGGAGAAAATGAGGAATGTTCCCAATCTTCCTTTGGAAACTTGCCAATATCATCTGAAAAGTGCCCTTCAGACATTATCCACGTACATTTTCTCAGTGCACCTACCATCAGTGTTCCCACATACTTTAAAAAAATTTTTTTTTTTAATTTATTTCTGAGAGAGAGTGAGTGAGCGTGAGCAGGGGAGGGTCAGAGAGAGAAGGAGACAGAATTTGAAGCAGGCGACAGGCTCTGAGTCAGCTGTCAGCACAGAGCCAATGCAGGGCTCAAACCCACGAACCATGAGATCATGACCTGAGCTGAAGATGGACGCTTAACTGACTGAAATACCCAGGCGACCCCCTACGTACTTTAACAAGAGTTTTATTTTGAACCAAAACCACGAAGGGGGACAGAATCCTCAGTACTGCCCTGGTTTAACAGAAGTACATTTTGGGGCACCTGGGTAGCTCAGTCGGTTAAGCATCCTACTTCGGCTCAGGTAATAATCTCACAGTTTGTGAGTTTGAGCCCCACATTGGGCTCTGTGCTGACAGCTCACAGCCTGGAGCCTGCTTCGGATTCTGTGTCTCCCTCTCTGCACCTCCCTGTCTCTCAAAAATAAATAAACATTAAAAAAAATTTTTTAAAGGAAGTACATTTTGCTCAGGAGATAGCAGAAGAGATGAGCTTAGTTGTCTCAGTAAACCCACTTCTGTGGGAAAACTGTGATTCTTAGGAAGCAAACGCGAAGAAGTATCTTCCCTCCTCATATCCTCTTTGCTGCTCCATTTCCACACAGCCTACCTTTACACAATCCACATGTGGCAGATCAAAGACAGCCACAAATTCCTTGATACTTTTCTCCTTGGAAAGTGAGATCTGTTTCCATTCTCCCTGATTCTGCACTGCCCTGTGACTGCTTTGGCCAATGGAGTAGGACAGAATTGATGCTATGCCAATTCCAAGTGTAGTCTCTACAAGAAGCGGCAGCTTCCTCCTTGTCTTCTTAAAGTCCTAAGCAAGGCACTATGTGAAAGTCCGAGTGCCCTCTTAGGAAGAGAACATGGAGATGCCCTAGGACTACATGGAGACAGAAAGGAGCCTAAAGTCACTCCTACCAGGACATCAGGCTGTGGGTGAAACCATCTCAGACCCTTCAGCCCAAACCAGCCATCCCTGAAGAGCACCAAGCGATTCAGTCAATGCCATGTGGAGCAGAAGAATCACCCAGCCAAGCACTGCCCAAATTCCTGACCCACATAATGATGAGATACAACAAATGTTGTTTTAAGACACTAAGTTTGGAAGTAGTAGGTTACACAGAAATTGATACCCAGGATACCACACCATCACTATTAGACACCAACACCTTCAAACCTTTCATATTCAGAATTGTCTTTCCTGATTTGCCTCAGAATAATGACAGAAGGATCTTATGCCAGGCAGCCATAGCTACTTGGAAAAGGGGCCAGGTCGAAGTTGAAGCAACAAAGGAATTTCCAACCCCCAACACCTACTCCCCACAGTGTTAGAGATAAGTCTACATGGCCAAGTTGAAGCATCATCCCCTGCTACTAAGGGCCCCAGGGATCATGGGCCACAGAACTTGGGGTTTGCCTGTTCATATAGGACACCATCCCTGAGGGTGTCCTTTGCCCAGCCCCAACCACTCCAGTGCTCTCCCAAATCCATGTCCACCAACCCCCTGTCTACCACCTCATGGGGGTCACATGTGTTCACTCTTGGATATGGGATGAGAACCAGAACCTCTTACTCCAGTTCTTGCCCTTTCAGGCTGGGCTGACAGAGGGAGAGCTAAGTCTTGGAAAGAGAGGTTTCTGGATCAACTTCCCTAGCCCACAACAACTGGCAGGTCACCACTCACTCCAGTCCCTGGGTTCTCACCCGCCCAAGGGTTACCAAGGCCTTAGGGAAGTGGCACTGTCAGAAACCATAATTACGGATTTCATCATACACTTGAGCTCCCCAAGAACAAATTCTCCCATACAACATGCAAATCTATCATTCAACTTTCAAACATCCAATCAACTTTCAAACACCTTGTTGGGAACTCACTAAGGACAAAAGTAACACATTGCCTCGTCTGAATTATTGACATGGCCTTGAAATTCAGAAAAGGGCATTTCCAGGGCTGAGGCAAAAATGGAAGGTTTAGAAATAACATGACGAAGGAGGACAATGAGGCTGGCAAATGTGGTTTACAAAGTCTAGGTTGTACGAAGGTACATGCGCAGAAAGGCCATGTGAAGGCAAAAGGGATGTAAAAGTGGGTCTCTCCCCTCCTGCTTCCTGGCTTCCAAGGAGTGAGGTCCCTTCCAGTGTGACTGAAGGCCTTTCTTTCACCATGGTCTATATAGACAAATTGGAGTGGCGATTTGACCATCTGAATAACCTATTTTGGTAGATCTGAAAGCCTAGATATTACCAACAAGAAAGGTGTTGGCTTGAGAGAAAGCTGTGTCTCAAGCCAAAGGAAGAAATTTTAGGATTTTCCCAAATTATCTCAACAATTTTCTCAATCTCTCACTTCAGACACAATATTTAAGGAAAAACTATTTCTAAAGCATTCTTGGGTCAGGTCTTACAGAAGCGGAGAAGAGAAGAGGGAAGGGTAGAGCCACCCAGATTACCTGTTGGGTTGCTTAGACTGGTCCAATTTCACTAAGAATCACACAGACCTCTTCATTCCTTCTGCCGTGTTCACCTGACCTTTTTCAATTTCTTTTTTCTTTTCTCCATTACCTTAAGGGAGTAATCTAGACACTCTGGCTTTCTTTGCATGCAAAATGTAACAGTTCTTTCTTTCTTCTTTCAGATAAAGGCAGTCTTGGGGAAAGGAAAAGAAAAGCGCCTGGCTTCTTCAAATTAGCTCTGAAATAAAAGTCACTGCCAGATGTTATATAAAAGGTGACGTAATCCTAAAGTACTTCATTACATATGCAGCTCTGCTCTTCAGCCCAGGAGGAGTTTATTACATTTTGTCGATCCCATTTTCTATACCCACATCATTTTTACATAATTTTTCCTGCCTGACAGACATCTTCACATTTTCACAGCAACCCATCAAGATAGCATTACCACAGCACAGGGAGCCAGGGTAGCAGTTTACAAATAACGGTGCTAATAAGCCAGATTTGTCCCTGAGATACAAATCAGGGGTAAACGGTCTATCCATGCATGTGAGAGGCACATCTATTTTAGAGTAATAGGAAAGAAAGCAGACCTCCATTGCAGCTGACACCATGTTCTCCCAGAGCATGGACCGAATCTATTCCACAAGTAGGAAAATGGGGAAATGCCAGTCTAAACTTATTCCCACAATTCTCTTTGTTTTCCTAATAAATTGCTGGCTCCTAGTGAAATAGATAGCCATGGCAAACGCATTAAGATCGAACTTCCTGCCTTTTTGTATTGGCACAAGATTTAGAAGAAAACGCACCGTTTGTACCAGTGCAATTTCTAAGCTGCTGAGATGCTGTAAGGGCACACCCTGCCAGACACTTCCTCCCTCTCCCCAGGTGCTAAATATCTTTCCCCCTCCTTCCCAGGCACTTGCGGCCGCACTGCCCTCTGATGGTGAAAGGCGGCAGTGCAGGCTGGAAGCTTAATTGTAGAAGGATTGAGAGTGGCTGGACGGAAGGGCTGGGAGAGAGCATCCGCCTTAACGTTAGTGTAAGAGGCCAGATACACTCAGTTCTTAGCTACTTATCAGAAATGAACCTATATGACTTAGAATTCCAGTGGGATAATAAAGTGCCCTACAACTGTCACCTCAAGGAAACAAAAATGCCATTCATCTTGAGAACCTCAAGTTTGAAGGAAAGACCCCTGTTAAAATAAACTTTATAGTTTCAAAGTATAATTACAAACTTAAGGTAACAGAGGTGCTCATTCTTTTATAAGAGCAGGATCTGAGGGCCACCTGGGTGGCTCAGTCGGTTTAGCATCAAACCTCGGCTCAAGTCATGATCTCGCGTTTCATGAGTGCTGACAGCTCAGAGCCTAGAGCCTGCTTTGGATTCTGTGTCTCCTTCTCTCTCTGCCATTCCTCTACTTGTGGGCTCTCTCTCTCTCTCATAATAATAATAATAATAAAATTTGAAAAGAGCAGGATTTGAATACAGGACAAAGGGACATGTGAAGGCTTTATAGAACTCTGACCCTCCCCAACTGCCAAGGAAATAGATACAGATCTGTGGATAACTAGTCCCTCCCTACCAAAAAAAATGTATTATATGTCTTATTTGTGTCCAAAGGCAACACATTCCTTACTTCTACAAGTAATTTCCTTCATAGGTTCAAAAATTCTTTTCCTTTTTAAAGTAGTTTTTCTTTATATGAAGGTTATTCGTGAACATAGTGTAGAGTGAAATAATTCTACAGGTCTCATTCCAAAAACAAGGCAGTCCCAGCCATCCTCGCCTTCTGTTTTCAGCTCTGTTAACTGGATCACTTGCTATGTACATCCACATTTCTAAATAACCACTTTATATTGCTACTTCTCAATATTCCAGTATAGGCACCTTATACTGACCTTGCATTATGGAAGATGATTTCATACACACACACACACACACACACACAGCTCCACCACACATATATAGTTCCCAGTATAGAATAACTTGGGTAGGCGTGCCTGGGTGGCTCAGTGGGTTAAACATCCGACTTTGGCTCAGGTCATGATCTCACAGTTTGTGGGTTTGAGCCCCATGTTGGGCTCTGTGCTGACAGCCAGCTCAGAGTCTGGAGCCTGCTTCGGATTCTGTGTCTCCCTCTCTCTCTGACCCTCCCCTGCTCATGCTGTCTTTCTCTCAGAAATAAATAAAACATTTAAAAAAAGAATAACTTGGGTAAAGTTATTAATATTTATAACATTATGAGTAGTAAAGTCTTGATGGCTAAGTCATGTTGTACAGTACACCTTATTTACCTTTCTTGGGTGAACAAGTTTTTTAATTTTCCTTGGACTTAACAAATAAAGTCCTTTTTTTCACATGCTAACCTTTCTTCATTATATTAGTTTTGTTGGGCTGCTATAATAAAGTACCACAACTTGTGTGGCTTTAGACAACAGAAATTTATTGCCTCACAATTCTGGAAGCTAGAATCTGAAATCAAGGTGTCAGCAAGGCCATGCTCTCTCTGAAGTCTACAGGCAATGATGCTTCTCTATCCCATCTAGTTCTTAGGAAGATCTCTGCTCTGATGGTCACCTGCCCTTTTCCCTGTGTATATCTGTGTCTCCATGTGGCATTCTTCTTACTCTGTATGTGTCTGTGTCATTTCTCCTCTTGTTATCAGGACACCAGTCTTCTTAAATTAAGGGCCCGCACTACTCCTGTATGACCTCGCCTTAACTTACATCTTAATTACATCTGCAAAGACCTTATTTCCGAATAAGTTCACATTCTCAGGTACCAAAAGTTAGGACTTCAACATATTGGGGGCGGGGCCATTATTCTACCTAAAACATTTATCTTCACCACTTTTTCTCAAACTCTGTCCAGTTATCTAAATCTCCTCTGAGTATATTCAAACATTTTCTGTTTCCTATCAGGTTTCATCTCCTGGGTTAGTTTACATTCAAATAGGTTTTTCCCATATGATTGGCTACAGTTAGAGGCCTTTGAGCTTCAGGTTCAGGTGCAAAATCAGTGTTATGTTTCTCTCTTAACAGTCTCATTGGCTGTACAAGGTCACATGCCAATCTCAAGCCAACAATTACAGGCAGGAGAATGCAGTGTGCAAACTGGCTTAGACCTGGGTCTTCTGTTCCATCCCTGGAGCTGGGAATAGGGCGGCTTCATTTAACTACCTGATCTGAGCGTGCAGAATAGGTGATTACACATGAGGTAAATAGATGCTGAGCACCAAAAGTAACTTAATGTCCACTATAGCTTGTTAATAAGCGCTTTAAGAGAGGTCATTTTCCCTCAAGGCCCAACACAGATTTGGGCCCTTTAGAGAATTTTATGATAATCTACTCATTCCAAGAAGGTTAAGAAAACAGAAAAGAAATTAAATGAAAATACATTTAGATCTACACTTTATCCTTTTTCTGATATTACAGGGATTCATTTGGTAATATCTAAGGGGAAAATACTTGTCACTTGAATACATTTTTATGCCCTAAAATGTTTGGAGAGAAGGTATTATCCCACATGCAAAATGTCCTACAAATGGAAGGAAATATCCTGTGGTCAAATCCCCATGATTTCAAATAGAATGATGCAGAAAATAAAAAATTCCAACCAGGCAGACAATAACCATCCTGTTGATAAAAATGTTCTCCTGCTGAGATACCACAGAAGCTTTCTTCAAATGAGTTTTCACACCACACTCCAATTGTCCAACATCATCTCTTCCCTTCTATGAAGAAGAGAACAACGGCCTCATTTCCCATCCACCTTAAAACACGTGCCTCTGGGCAGAGAAGGACAAATATCATATGTTTGCACATATGGGAGAATTAGGAGGAACTTAACTGAGGAACAAGGGGGAGAAGAAGGGAGGAAATGGTGGGGGAAAGGGAGAGAGGCAAACCATGAGAGACTCTTGAATGCTGACAAAAACTGAGGACTGATGGATGGGGGGGAGGAGATGGGCATGGAGGAGGACACTTGTGGGGATGAGCACTGGGTGTTATGTGGAAACTAATTTGACAATAAACTATTTGTAAAAAAATAAATTAATTAATTAATTTAAAAAAACTGCCTTTGGGAAGGAACAGAAAATATTTAACTTTAGGTTTCTTTTTTATTGGTTCCCCTATTATTTTTTTCCACTTTTGACCAATTTTTTCATATTTTTGAACTACAGATCCAAAACTTTAACAGTCACTGTATTCACGGAAACTGCATGATTGGGCCTAAGAATTAACAATCTTCCAGCATGAGTGGCTGGGTCAAGGCAAACAAAACTTTAAAGCCCATTAAGTGTCTGACTCTTGGTTTTGGCTCAGGGCATGATCTCACAGATTCCTGAGTTTGAGCCCCGCACTGAGCTCCGTGCTGCCAGTCCAGAGCCTGCTTGGGATTCTCTCTCTCTCTCTTTCTCTCTCTCTCTCTCTCTCTCACCCTCTCTCAAAATAAATAAATAATAAGAATAAATTAAAGATATAAGACTAAGACAACAAAATCAAAAAGAAAAATGAGGGAAACAGGAGATGGTGTGATGGTTAACTTCATGTGTCAACTTGACTGGGTCATGGAATGCCCAGATACCTGGTTAGACAGTATTTCTGGGTCTGTCTGTGAGGGTGTTAACAAAAAGAGGTTAGGATGTGAATAAAGCAGACTGTCCTCCCCAATGTGGGTGGGCCTCATCCAATCCTTTGAGGGCATAAGTAGAACCAAATGGCAGGGAAAGCCCGACTCCTCTCTGCCTGACTGCTTGAAGTAGAACATCAGTCTCCTCCACCTTTAGAACTCCCGGTTCTCAGTTCTTTAGAACTGGGTTCTCTTCGGACCCAGACTGGAATCTCTAGCCCTCAGAGCTTCAAACTACACCATTGGTTTTCCTGTGCCTCCAGCTTGCTGATGGAGGGATGGTGGGTCTTCTCAGCCTTCATATCACATGACCCAATACCTTATAATAAACTTCTTTATATATATATGCATATACTATAGGTTCCATTCCCTGGAGAATCCTAATACTGATGGAGTCAGAGGGGAGCTAGAGAAAAACAAAAAGGAGAGAAAGAGAGAGAGAGAGAGAGAGAGAGAAAGCCAAGAAAACAGTCAGAAGATGGAGAGACTAATATAAGAGAGGAAAAGTCCTAACCTCAGTATGAAGACCTGCACGATACACGCAGCTGCTCTGTAATTCACTGCCTACCCTGTCACCTCTCTGGGTCTCAACCTCCCCACTGAGAGGAGTGACCCGACATATCTCTTGAGTCCTTCTGGTTCTACACATTGTCATCACGATCCTCTGCGGGTGCCACCCACTCAGTTAACCCTCAGCTATATGGGTGCCTACCTGGCAAGGTCCTCACCCATATGGGAATGGCAGTCAAGCAGCTCACTGTAGGAACTAGACGTAAATGCTGCCTTTGCCAGTGTAGCCATCTTCAGTATTCTGAGATCAGAGAGGGAGGATCCCATGGGGCTGGGCAGCTAAGTGCTGGATGTAAAGCTGCCAAACCATCAGGCCCAAGGGAGGTGCTCTAAGAAGAGCATTTCCTAAAAACTCAGCATCTAAAATGACACATCTTAACATGCCATTCCCAGAACCCATCACCTCCCCTCCTATTGGGTTTTAATGGTTGAAAAAACAATGAGCTCTCTATTCCAGGTCATATTAGTGAAAAACCTATTTCCCAGATCAATGCCCTCAACCAAATACACCAAAGCAAATATATACTCTTTAATGTTGTATTCACCCTTCTATTTGCTGCTGCCCTGTATGTAAGGATATGAGATTTTATAGTGTGATTAGTATTGAGAAATTTGGGCCAGCAGTGATCTTCAACTCTGGGGCATTAAATCATGTAGAGAGGTGTTTTTTTTTTTTTTAAATAGGGATGTATGGGCCTCTTTCCTAAAAATTTTCATTTAACTGGTCTAGTGAGGAGATCCAAGCATCAGTCTTTTTTTTTTTAACCACTCTCCAGGCAATTCTAATCTGAGGCCAGGGTGAGAACCACTGGGCTGAGGGAATGCTGTGTTTCCAAAGGGCTCAGAGCAGCCACAAACACCTCTGACATACATGCTTTGCATTCTCGATTATTTTAGTCAAGAATTCTTAAGAGACGTTCCACCTACAACAGCAGTAGATGCTGTGTATTTTGGTCCAGCTTTTCTCTTTCCCCTATAGAGCTTACAGCTTGTATAGACATTCCCCCAAGCAAGCAAGTGTCCTACCAAGGGTGAGAACACCACCAAATTTTCTGCCAAGCTTTTAAACTTGGGTTTATGTTGCCATTTCAGAACTCACACTAACAGTCTAGTACTTCCATGTAAGGGAATGCATCCCAGTGCCAAGTGCTTGTAGTTCTATGATATATTCATCAACAAAACCATATCTTGGGTAGTGGAGAAAGTAGAGTCATTGCCATATGTTCCTGAATCTTACGCTTTCTCCAGTATTCTGAAGAGTCTGTCTCTCAACCAAGTTTAAAAGAGCTATATTCTCCTGAGCACCATCACAGTTTGTTGTGGATTTTTGTTTATTTTAAAGACTTTTTAAATGTTTATTTATCTTTGAAAGAGAGAGACAGTGAGTTGGGAAGGGGCACAGAGAGAGGGAGACACAGAAGCAGGCTCCAGGCTCTGAGCTGTCAGCACAGAGCCTGACATGGGGCTTGAACTCATGAACCGTGAGATCATGACCTGACCCAAGTCAGATGCTCAACCGTCTGCACCAGGCACCCCTGTTGTGAATTTTTAAAGAGAAATGTTTTGTTTCCATGCCCTTTTTTCATTTTCTGAAATTTGGTGATAATAATTCTCCCTATAGCCTACCATATATTCAGTCCTTAAATAGATCAGTCACCATATCAGGCACTAAAATATACTATCTCTAATCCACAGGGCAACCGTGCAAAATAAGCAATGTTTTCCCAAATTTACAGATGAGAAGCTTCATAGCTAGTAACTCTTAGAGCTGGGATTCAGATTCAGGTCTGTCTGGCTCCAAAAATAACAATCTTTTCACAATGCTCTACTGCCCACAGAAAATCTGTTGGAAGGTCAGTAACTGTAACAAAACAATAAAAGTAGATATTCTTATAACAAATGTTTTCTCCTAAGCCATGGAAGTCACAGTTTCTACATCCTCAGCTACATTAAAGTCTTCAGAGCCTCCAGAATGGAGTCTTCAAAAATGGAAATATTTCCTGATTAACTTGTGTGATGTGTTATAAAGTCATTTCTAAAAGATATACAATCAGGTCCTGTAGATGATTAATTAGTATGGCTAGTGGACTAGGAACCAGATCCAAGAGATAAACAGACAACTTTTTGAGTCAACAAGGAAAAATACTTTCTAAGAAGGCATGTGAGTTCTTCCACAGATGGGACTCCTTGAGAGAGAACAGAGACTTTGGGCAGGGTTGCAAGAATATTGATTCAACCGCTTTCAAAGCACAATGATGAAGAAAGCACACATGCACTTGATCTCTACCTTCACAAAGCTTTCAGTCTAATGGTAGGGAGACAGGTATTAATCAAATAATCCCACAAACATGATCATGTAAAAAATACTATGAAGGAAAAGCACAGGGCTTTTTGACAACATATAGATCCATGGCCTTGATCTAATTGGAGGCAAGAAGGAATCATACACAGTGAAGAACGACTTCCCTGAGGCATTTATATTTTCCCAGTAAAAGTTCAATGTACAGCTAAATACAGCCTATTCTCCAACCTCCATTTCAAAGCCACCAACCAAACCCATGAGATGATGGGTGAGTCATTAAATTGAAACCTAATAATTTCTCTGGTCATCTTCTCTTAGAGGGTTCGAATTTCTAGGTTTTGGGTTTACCATCATGGACCCAATTGCTTCCCTTTTTCTGACCCTTCTGTGATTCTCTTCCCCACTCTTTACAGCCAACCTAACAACTGTATATCCATGGGATGATAGTAATTCTCCCATTATCTTCAAAAACACGGAAATTAGGATTCTTGCCAGCCTTTTTAAAACAAAGAAAGATCCCCGCAGCACCCTACAAGCCACCTGAATTGACTGAGAGCCTAAAACGTTTGGTCAGCTACAACCACCCAGGAATGTCTTAAAGAAGCCAGGAAGAGCAGGACCATAATAGACAAGTCCCTACCTTACTCCGTAGGTCATGCAAAAGCTGGAGGAATGTACAGTTTCAATATTTAGATCCCAGTAGACTTGACCCTTCCTACAGAAACATCTAGTCTTAAAGAACAACTGTCCCCTCTTCTCTATTAGTAGGCAGGGGTTGCCTCACCAACCCCTCGCGAGTCAGGAAAGCCTGTTATCTATCTTTTAGATTTAGTGAACCAAACAGAAGTTTGATTTCTTTTCAGATAAAAGAGATGATGCAAATGAGAATTTTATCTTGCACAGAGGAGTGACAAAGTAGGAGAATGAATCCTACTTGATTACAATCTTCCATCATTCTGATTTTATAATTACTGAATGGAATCAATCAGCTTTCAATTGTTACCTTGGTGAAAGATTAAAACATCATTACTTGTCCTACATATTTCACACTTTAGCAAATTTTAATAAACTAAATGCATGAGAAATGGTTATATTATCTTTCATGATATTGGGATGCTAATGACATTTCTATTGATTTTAATTCACATTTGTTGGTCAAAAAGAGTCAGATTCCAATGAGGCATGGAATCCTATAATCAACACTAACAAATGAAGACCACTGAACACTGAAATAGGCCAAATGAAATCATTAATCAGAAATATCATAAAATAATTACCAAAAAACTAAGGAGGTCTTATCTTCTTAATGAACATCTTTTATGGTATATTGATTCATTTATAACTCTTACACATTGGTGATTTCTCTATTAAAATGTTTTTCAGTAAGTATAGAAAAAGCACTTTGAAAAGGCAAAATTAGAGAAGCAACAATTTATCAGCAAAGGAGATCATAGACACTTCCTTCTAAAAAGTGAAAAAGAGTCCTAAAGATCATATAGGACATGCAACCCCTCCTTAAAACTGTTCGCATCTGGGCCACCTGGGTGGCTAGTCAGTTGAGGTCATGATCTTGTGGTTCATAAGTTCATGAGTTGAAGCCCCACAATGGGCTCGCTACCACTTTGGATCCTCTGATCCCCTCTCTCTCTCTGCCCCTCCCCAACTCCTACTCTCTCTCAAAAATTAATAAACATTTAAAAAATTCATATCTAAAAAATTCTTAGCCCAGTAGTGGAAAAGATTATACAGAGTTACCAACAACAGAAAACAGAATAATAGTGAAAGTTGAAGGTTCTGCAGTTTAAACATCATGGCTTCAGGTAACTTCGTCTACTTCACTTCTTTGTGCCTCAGTCCCCTCATCTGTAAAACAGGGGTATAATAACAGTACTCATTTCATAGTCGTGGTCGCAGGATGAAATGAGATCGAGTGTATAAAGCATATTTCAACATACTCCAGCCAAACTGCATTCCCATGGTTAAAAACAGCATTAAACTTCATGTATGTGAAGATGTTGTTTTGATTCTCTCCAATGATCTCTTGGTTTAAATTTTTTCCATTACTTATGCTCTCTAGCTGGTCAATAGCACTATGCCTCCTAGGGGACTAATCAAGTCTTGGAGGGTCTCATATCTGGAGTTCATACTTTGAAGAGGTAAATAATGAAGGATGAAGAGGAAGCAAGAGAGGACAGGCTCTTAAATGCTCTACAATGTGAAAATTTCCTCCCACAGCCTTAGTCTTTAATAGACCTATAAAAATCATGATAAATGTCCTCCATGGGATTTAATTTCTTGTAAAAGCTGGAAAAGGCAATGTTTTTCTCCATGAGGATGTAGAAGGTAAAATACACATGGCCCTGTTAAGACATATGAGTGAAGACCAGGGAGCCCAGCCTTATAAGAACAAGGACAAGGAGAGTTACAGGAAAGGTGCTACATGGGCCTGAGCCAAGATGACTTGAATCTCCAAGAGGTGGGTGGTAGAGGAACAGAAATGGGGGTCCCAGGTGATACCACTGAGGATTTCCAATAAAAAGTTAACTCTTCAAAGACCCCATTTCCTCAATTTAAAATTTACTGGACTTCTTTCCATTTGGGTTTTTAGAGAACCTCAGGCAACCAATTCAACATAATATTCTTCAAGTTCCAGTTAAATTCTTTCTAATACCAGGGCACCTGGGTGGCTCAGTCAGTTAAGCATCCTACTTCGACTCAGGCCATGATCTCACAGTTTGTGAGTTTGAGCCCCACATTGGGCTCTGTGCTGACAGCTCAGAGCCTGGAGACTGCTTCAGATTCTGTGTCTCCCTCTCTCTCTGACCTTCCCATGATCATGCCGTCTCTCTCAGAAATAAATTAAAACATTTAAGAAAAATTCATTCTAGTACCTTTTTAAATCAGCTTTTTATTATCTCACATCTTCCTTCAAGGTTGTTTGAAGTTTTAGAACAAGATTTTGTTTTAATCGAAGCACTAGGTCAAAACACGTCTTATATCTGCTGTGGAAAATAATTATATAAACCATCCATACCTTGTCCACAATGATAACAGTAACAGTTATTGTTTGTTTGTGGAACACTCACTATAAACCAGGTGTAGTACTAATTATGCTTCACTGGCATTAATGTATTTACCTTTACAACTGCCCAATGAAATAGGTTCAATTATAACAAATAAGGAAAGCGAAGTCAAGAGAAGCCACTTGTCAGAGGGAATGTGAGTCAGGGGACAGGTGAAATAGGTGAATGGGATTAAGTGTAGACCTAACCTGAGCACCAAGTAATATATGGAATTGTTGAATCACTATACTATACACCTGAAACTAATGCAACACTGTATGTTAAGTATACTAGAATTTAAAAAGAGAGAGAAAGAGAGAGGTCCCATATCCAAGGTCATTAAGTTGGTGGTGGAATCAGGATTAGTTCATTTTTTCAGTAACTATTCATTAGGGGTAAAATATGCCAAACAAGTCACATTTTTTCCATCTAGATTAAAGAAAAGAGAGGTGTAGGTATTTTTTTTTTATATTTTTATTTATTTCTATGAGAGACAGCGTGAGCAAGGGAGGGTCAGAGAGAGAGAGAGACACAGACTCTGAAATAGGCTCCAGGCTCTGAGCTGGCAGTCAGCACAGAGCCCGACGCGGGACTCGAACCCATGAACCACAAGATCATGACCTAAGCGAAAGTCGGACGCTTAACCGACTAAGCCACCCAGGCTCCCCAAGGTGTATGTATTTTTAAGTATATTTATTCAGAAGAGCTATAAAAGCAAATATACCACAAATAAATAGTTTTACTTCAAGGACCTTGTTGCAGGTTTCATTTTTCAAAATAGCCACAACAATAACTCACATCTGACATGTCCTCAGTGTGGTGTTAATGATCTTCACATATGGAAATCTAGGGGCTCCTGGCTGGCTCAGTCAGAGGAGCATGTGACTCTTGATCTTGGAGTCGTGAGCTCCAGCCCCCTGTTGGGTGGAGAGATAACTTAAAAATAAAATCTTTTAAAAAAAATGATATGGGAATCTAGGTTCCCTCCTTGAATGTGGGAGGGTTTATGACTAATGGTGGAAGCGACACTATGTACTTCCAAAACTAGTTCACAGGAAGTTCACAGCTTCTGCCTGGTTCTGTTGGAATGCTTGCTTTTGGAACCCAGCTACCACACCATGGGAAAGTACAAGTACAAAGAAGAGAGCTCTAGATGTTCCAGCCGAGTTTCCAGCCAAGATCTCAGCCAACAGTGAACATCAACCTGTAGACACGAGAGTGAAAAAGCCTTTGGATGACTTCAGACCATCATTAAGTTGATCCCTCTTCTCCAAAGTTCCCAGCTAAAGCCCCAGATATCATGGAGCAGAATAAGCTGTGTCCATTGTGCTGATTATATTCTTTCTCAATTCTGGACCCACAATATCCATGAACATAATAAAATGGCTGCTGTTTTACAGCAAGTTTGGGATAATAAACTATGCAGCAATAGCAACTGGAACAGCTTTCAACAAACATCATTGGTTTTTGCAATTAATCAAGCAACAAAGCACAGAAACATAAAATTGCAGGTAACCTGTTCAAATTGTGTGTTGACCTTTTCCTCAAGTTTAGTCACATTATTCTTCAGTTTTTCCAAAAAAGGAGAACCTATGTAGCTTAACAGGGAATATCTGAAGTATTCATTAAAATGATCACAGCAGATATGTACTGAGTTAAAATAGGAAAAGGCTTCCAGTGTGATATGAAATGGAAAAAAAGCAGAAAACCAATTTTTATACATGTTATGATTACCCTATGTAAAGATTCCTTATGCAAATGGAAAAAAGTCTAGAAGGAAGCTCTGGAAATATTAAAATAATCAACCTGATACTTGGTAAAGTCTCTTTTTTTTCACAATTGGTACCTGATATGGATATGGTATATGATTTTATACATGCTTGATATGTGATATATAGATAAAAATATATTAAAATAAAATCATCAGAGAAAGAAAGTGAGCAAATTTCCACTCCCCTCCTAGGAACTCATTTACATGACTGGAAATATTTCCTTCCTTACACAATCTCTCTGTATCTCACTTTTCTTTCCTAAGAAATGGGAGTAATAATAACACTTATTTCATTTGGTTGTTAAGAGAAGTAAATGAGTTGAGTTAATTGGGGAAAGCCTTAAATAATGCCTGACACACAGAGAATAACAAACATTAGCTCTTTGAATTATCTCATTCAACTCCTAATATTGTAGATGAAGATCATCTCCATTAATCCTGACTTTAATACCCAAACCCTGCCACTAACAAGCACCGGAGGATTGAACTAGGAAAGAGGAAATCTGTGACCCAGCGTTAGCTAAGGAAATAAGCTGTGTGATCTTGGCCAAGCAGCTCAGCCTTCATTTCCCTCGTGCGTACAATGCATTGGATGCCTATCTTTTTGGGTTTTCAGTTGAAAACCAACTGACATAATGCACTGAAAGGATCTGATCTAAGTCCAAAATAAATGCCATTCTCTATCTTCTTATTTTACCAATTCAATTCGTTTACTAGGGCTCTTATGACTGAGTGCTGCATAAAGAGTGACTGAAATGACAGAAGTTTATAATCACACAGTTTTGGAAGCTAGAAGTCCAAAGGATGGGCATCAGCAGGGTTGGTTCCTTCTGCCTGCTGTGAATAAGAATATGTTCCAGTCCTCTCCACTGGCTTCTTGGTAGTCTGCAGGCAATGTTTGGCATTCTTCGGCTTATAGGCACATCAACTTGATCTCTTCCTTGATGTTCACATCTGTTCTCCCTATGTGCCTATTTCTGTATCCAAATTCCCCTTTTCATGAGGACACCAGCCATACTGGATTAAGACCCACCCTGTAGAACTCATTTTAATTTGATTACCTCTATGAAACCCTGTCTCCAAATAAGATCACTTTCTGAGGTCCTGTAGGTCAGGACTTCAACGGGTAAATGTTGTGACAATTCAACCCATAACATTGATGAAGAAATGAAATCCCAAAATTAGTAGTCTATTTAGGAAGCACAGGACATAAATCCAGCAGACATTGACAACTTGTTTGATGCATACTGAAAGAAACGTGCAAAACACTTCTTTTGAAATTCCAGACTAAAGCAACTCTGGCTGAATCCTTTTATGAACCTCAAATTCAGCCCAGATTCATAAATCCTTGAAGAAAACCCAAGCCAATTTTGGAGTTTCCGACAAGATTCAGAGGCTGAATGGATCAGACAGAATTTCATTGGTATTTAGGATTATTGAATCTAACCTGAAACTTAATGCAAATTCATGGAACACAAACCCCTTACAAATTGAATAGAAGCAAATACTAAGGGCTCATGAGCCATCTGGAATGCACATGTTGTATGTTGAGGTTTTCCCATCTCAAAAGCATGGTGGGGAGGGGAAGGTCAGGCTGGGAAGTTCTCACAATCACCAGCTCTATAATATAATGTATTTGCATCTCATGTGAATTTCAATTATTTCAAATAGTGCAACACACAAATAATAATAAAGTCTCACTTTGTGAGCAAAATTTTAAACAATATGAAATCTCTCCTTAAATGTAAAACTTTGTCAAAGCTTGCAAAATTTCAAGATGGGCAGGCTGAGTGACTTGCAAACTATGTTTTTGTTAATGCCACAGAAAGGTATCGCTTTAACTGGTTAACATAAATACCTGTATGACACAAAAACAGATGCTCAAATCAATGGAACAGAATAGAGAACCCAGAAATGGACCCGCAAACATATGGCCAACTCATCTTTGACAAAGCAGGAAAGAATATCCAATGGAATAAAGACAGTCTCTGCAGCAAATGGTGCTGGGAAAACTGGACAGCAACATGCAGAAAAATGAACCTGGACCACCTTCTTACATCATACACAAAAATAAACTCAAAATGGATGAAAGACCTAAGCGTAAGACAGGAAACCCTGAAAATCATAGAGAAGAAAGCAGGCAAAAACCTCTTTGACCCCAGCTGCAGCAACTTTTTACTCAACACGTCTCTGGAGGCAAGGGAAACAAAAGCAAACATGAACTACTGGGACTTCATCAAAATAATAACCTCTGCACAGTGAAGGAAACAATCAGCAAAACTGAGCGGCCACCAACAGAATGGGAGAAGATATTTGCAAACCACACATCAGATAAAGGGTTAGTATCTAAAATCTATAAAGAATTTATCAAACTCAGGGCGCCTGGGTGGCTTAGTCGGTTAAGCGTCCGACTTTCGCTTAGGTCATGATCTCGCGGTTCGTGGGTTCGAGCCCCGCGTCGGGCTCTGTGCTGACTGCCAGCTCAGAGCCTGGAGCCTGTTTCAGTCTGTGACTCCCTCTCTCTCTGACCCTCCCCTGATTACGCTCTCTCTCTCTCTCCTAGAAATAAATAAAACATTTTAAAAAAACTTAAAAAAAAAGACATGAACAGACACTTCTCCAAAGAAGACATCCAGATGGCCAACTGATACATGAAAAAATGCTCAACATCACTCATCATCAGGGAAATACAAATCAAACCACAATGAGATACCACCTTATATCTGTCAGAACGGCTAACATTAACAACTCAGGCAAAAACAGATGGTGGTGAGGATGCGGAGAAAGAGGATGTCTTGTGCACTGCTGGTGGGGATGCAAACCGGTGCAGCCGCTCTGGAAAACAGTATGGAGGTTCCTCAAAATATTAAAAATAGACTACCCTATGACCCAGCAATTGCACTACTAGGTATTTATCCAAGGGATACAGGTATGCTGTTTCAAAGGGGCACATGCACCCCAATGTTTACAGCAGTGCTATCAACAATAGCCAAAGTATGAAAAGAGCCCAAATGTCCATTGACAGATGAATGGATAAAGAAGATGTGATATGTATATATATAAATATACATATATATACATACCATGGAGTATTACTCAGCAGTCAAAAAGAATGAAATCCTGCCATTTGCAACTATGTGGATGGAACTGGAGGGTACTATGCTAAGCAAAATTAGTTAGTCAGAGAAAGATAAATATCATGACTTCACCCATATGAAGAAATTAAGATACAAAACAGATGAACATAAGGGAAGGGAAGCAAAAATAATATAAAAACAGGGAAGATGACAAAATATAAGAGGTTCTTAAATATAGAGAACAAACAGAGGGTTGCTGAAGGGGTTGTGGGAGGGGGATGGGCTAAATGGGTAAAGGGCATTAAGGAATCTACTCTTGAAATCATTGTTGCACTATATGCTAATTTGGATACAAATTTAAAAGTAATAAATAAATAAATCACAGAAAAAATAAAGTAAAATAAAAATAATAAATAAATAATTAATAATAAATAAAAATAAAGAAATACCTGTAATCCTTGATCAGCAGAAACTATTACACATGGACCAAACTTGACCAATGGTTTGAGTAGCTAATGTGCTCTCACTTCATTTTTTTAAGTTTACTTACTTATTTTGAGAGAGAGCGCACAACCAGGAGAGGGGCAGAGACAGAGGAAAAGAGACAGAGAATCCCAAGCAGGCTCTGCACTGTCAGTGCAGAGCCCTATTCATTCTCCATGAACTAGGAGATCATGACCAGAGGGGAAATCAAGAGTGGGAAGCTTAATCGATTGAGCCACCCAGGTGCCCCTGTGGTCTCACTTTAAGTTTGGTAGTTGTTAAGAATTAAAATCTTCTGGGGCACCTGGATGGCTCAGTCAGCTAAGTATCTCACGATTCAGTTCATAAATTTGAGCCCTGCATCAGGTTCTCTGCTGCCAGTGCATAACCCACTTCAAATCCTCTGTCCCCATCTCTCTCCACTCCTCCCTCAATCACACATATTCTCATTCTCTCTCTCTCTCCCTCTCTCTCTCTCTGTCTCAAAAACAAACATTTTATGGGGTGCCTGGGTGGCTCAGTTGGTTAAGCGTTCGACTTCAGCTCAGGTCATGATCTCACGGTTCATGGGTTCTAGCCCCGCGTCGGGCTCTGTGCTGACAGCTAACTCAGAGCCTGGAGACTGCTTCAGATTCTGTATCTCCCTTTCTCTCTCTGACCCTCTCCTGCTCATGCTGTCTCTCCATCTCTCAGAAATAAATAAAACATTAAAAACACATTTTAAAAAAAGAATTAAAATTTTTTGAATAGTCTTTAACAGTGTCATGCAAGTGTTTACTTAAGTGATGGCCCAATTACTAAAAAACTCACTGGAAAATCAGTCGCTTTGGACTGGAAGTTAGTCTAGTCCAAAAAGATATCAAACTCCAGATACTGACCTCAAAATATCCTATTGTTAAGTTAGGAAAAAGTATTATGTGAAAGATGTAAGGCTAAGAAAACAAAAGCACTTCGAGAAAAAAGAGGCCAAAATAGATTTGGGGTTTTACACTTTGAGAATACATCCCCTCTATACCTATTCCTGTGGGAAAATTAGCCTTCATTTATGAAGATTTTAATTATGCAAAGCCCTTCAGGAACATGTCTCTGGAATTAAAGGCCACCATTCTGTATTTTCTTAACAATTTCATTGAAAAATAATTTATATATCATGAGATTCACTCCTCCTAAGTGTACAATTCACTGATTTTTAGTAAATTTACTGAATTATGTAACCAAAACCATAATCTAGTTTTAGAGAATTTTGATCACCCCAATAAGATTTTTCATGCCCATTTACAATTAATCCCCATTCCTACCTCCAGGAACCCACTAATCTACTTTTTGTTTCCCTAAGAGTTGCCTTTTCTGGACATTTCATACAAATGGACATTTCATACAAATCATACACGATCTTTTGTGTCTGGCTTCTTTCATTTAGCATGATGTTTTTGAGTACATCGTTGCTGTAGCATGTCTCAATATTTCATACCTCTTCATTGCTAAATGGTATTCCATTGCATGGATCATGTAGTTGTTTTTAGGCTTGAGTTTAGAAGGCCCAAAGGCATAGCCTCTCCTTACTATATGTGCCATATGTACGTATAGCAGAAAGTACCCAAATATGGCCACCAACAATTCCTCCCCTCCCTCTGCACACTCTTAACATTGAGAGGTGGAGTCTCCTTCCTTCACTCTAGAATCTGGACTGGCCCCATCACTTGTCTTGTCCGACAGATGTAGCAGCAGTGATGTCCTGTCACTTCTGAGCCCATTTGAGAGAACTGGAAGCTTCTGCTTCCTCCTCTTAGAAGCCAGTCATCATACTACAAAGAAATGAGAGCTGGACTACCGGATGATGAGATGTCACAAAGAGAGAAACTTTCGACAATAAGACGCCTTACCAGGTGTTCCAGCCCCAGCCGAGCTCTCAGCTGAATGTACCTCCATGAGTGACTGTAGTTCCATCCATATGCTGCTGAGAAACCAGCCAGCTTAGTCCAGGCAACTCATATAATGAGAAATAATACATAATTGTTGTTTGAAGCCACTCCCTTTTTGGAGCAATTCGTTATGTAGCAATAGGCTACTGAAACATGACAATTTAACCAAAGTCTTTCTCTTCCACTTTAATTCATGTTAATTTTGTTCTTTTTGACTTTTTACAATTGTGTATCTTCTATTCCAAGAGATTTCTAATGGACCTTGACTTCAACATCACTTCTTTGGCTGTCTGTGACACAATGAAGAGTTTTACCTCTGTCAGCCTACTCTCTGATATTCATGTGCTGAAACCTTGAGGGAAGGTTTTAAATGCTCTGAAGAGAAACACCTGGAAAGCTTTATAAAAATGGATGCTCCACTCTCCCTTCCCCTCTTTCACCACAATAAATAAGGAATCAGCCAGCTGCTCCCATAACACTATACAAGTTCATTTAATAATCTCACCAAGAAAACTATTTCAATAATTGAATCAAGTATCTCCTGAATTTTGATTAAAGGCAAATAAGCATGCTAAACACTGTGCAAAAAGACACAAAAACTACCAAACTACAACCCTTACCCTCAAAAAGTTTAGAATCCGGTTGCAAAAAAAAAAAAAAAAATCATGTCAATATCAGTGGAACATTCAATCAGCCTACACTAGAGATACAAAATTAGGTAATTTTAACTCACACAATATTATCTATCAATTATATTTCAATAAAACTGTGAGGAATGCCTCCCTTTTCCTGTGGAAAGCCATGCTGACCCCTTTCCATGCGTTTGGTATAGGAGTTACTGTGTCTGGCCTAGCTCATCAGAGGACTGCATTCTTCTGGCCACAGTGATAAATTCAGGGATGAACATGTGACCCAATCACAACCAATGAGACACAATCACTAGACTTTTTTGGGGACTATGAGAAAGAGGTACTCTCTTATTTTTTATTTATTTATTTTTTTTTTAGAGCTAACAATCATCGTGCCACCTCAGGAGGAAAGCCTGTCATAGAAGAAAACCATATATTAGAAAAACAGAACTGGAAGCTGGCTAGAGAAATTGGACTCTGATGGCATTAGCTGAACACCTCTTTCATGGCACACTGAAAGCTAGTTCCTGCTCTAGACTTTTTAATTCTGTGACCCAAAACACACACACACAGAGACAGAGAGAGAGTGGCAGACAGAGAGACAGAGACAAAGAAAGGCATACCTTTTATTGCTTAGACCAGTTTGAGTTGGATTTTCTGTCTTGTAACATATCTTGCTTGGAAGCATGTTCATTATCTGTAAAATGAGGATAATACTTGCTACTAGGCTTTGGTGGGGTCTGAATAATTTGGAAAGCATAAAGCCTATTCAAATATAAAATATTTTCCTACTTCCTCTTTTCTGCTCCTCCTTGTTCCTTGCATACTAAGACTTTTAAAATTTTTTTAATGTTTTATTTATTTCCGAGAGAGAGAGAGAGAGGCAGCATGATCAGGGAAAGGTCAGAGAGAGAGGGAGACACAGAATCAGAAGCAGGCTCCAGGCTCTGAGGTGTCAGCACAGAGCCTGATGCGGGGCTCGAACCCACGAACCGTGAGATCATGACCTGAGCCAAAGCTGGACGCTTAACCAACTGAGCCACCCAGATGCCCCTAACACTTTAAAGCATAAAACATAATGCTAGACCAAGAGAAGATCTATATTACCAGATATGCCTGTTTTGTGTTCAGGGACTTCTGATACCGCGTGTTGCACAGAATTTTTCACATCATAGAATTCTTTGAAACCAGATAAGCAAAGTTCTGTTTCAGATCAGCAAAGTTCTGTTTCAGAGAGCCATTTTTTCTTTAGGTCACAAAAATATCTTCTGCAAATAAAATCCTATGTTAAAAATGGTGTTCATGAAAAAAATTTTACCTGTGATATATGCGAACATGCTTTGGAAATGAAATTGCCTAGGAGATTCGTTGTTGATGTTTGGTACATTTTCGTCACTACTAATTAAAGTCCAAGTTCCTTCTGGTTTCTTGATCTTGGGACTTGCTGCTCAAAAAAGACATAGCCATGTGGGGAGCCAACAATGAAAGCTCTTTGGTCCTTATTCAAATGGCAGATTTTCTTTTCAATAATCAACTGTTCATTTCACTTCTAGAATTCTTTTTCCTTCATTTCTGCTCCTCCCTCCTTTTCATGATTCCTTAATCCACCTTTGAAATTTGATTCTTTGATTTGATCCACCTGCAATATTTATTCCTCATAACCACTATCAATGCCTTTGCAGAAATTTATCTGATGCCTGTGAACATCAGAGGACAGAAATATTAAAAAATCAGCAAACAAAAGCAATATTTTGGTATATGAATTCTATCTCAATAAAGCTGTTACTTAAAACGAAAAAAAAAAAAAGCAATGAGTTAATACTGATCCAACCCTCAAAGAACCAATACAGAGTCACATGCTGCTCTCCACAGAAAAAAACCATGTCCGGGGTTCATCAGCATGAAGGATGGTGACATTCTTCTCTCGGCATCCAAATAAAACCCAGCAAGCCCTCCCTTAAGTGTTACCAGTGAGGCATGTGGAATCACAGTGAGTGGATTGAACTGATAAAGGCATTTTATCTGCCAGCATTTAAATGTGCCCTTTAAAGACTAAAATCAATTCCAACGTCCCTATTTATACTCTGGTGGGACCCATGTATATATATAGCAAAACAGCCATTAGGAAAGAGGCTTTGCATCTTTCCACATGATCCAAAATGATGGCAAATTATGATGTGGTAATTAAATCAAAACCATACGTAAGAAGAAATATATGTGGACTGGATATATGTAAAACTACTTTCTTTTTAAATTTAATTTTCCATTCCATTTTGTATGTTTAATCCCACCTTGCCAGTGTACTCTCCCTGTAATTCATTCTCTAGCTCAGCTGGACTCACTGCTACTCAGAATGGCAGATACAACAGTGAAAAGATGATGTCACCCTTTAGCCAAATTGCACTATTATTACAGAACTGCATGTACTCTCATTCATTTATCTCTGCTGACATCGCTCCACAGGAAGGTTTTTCAGGGCAGATGTGAGCTCCCTTGGCAACAAAAGTGGTGGAGAGTGAACATTCATTTTAAAATCCTGAGATATAGAATTTAGTAAATCTTGACTCTTTGGAAGCATACTGTGAATAAAGGAGACATCTAATGTCCTCAAATGTGTTCTGACTGAAAACCTTAATCTAGAGCATGAAACAACCCTCAAAATTTATTCTCATCACAGAAATATTTTCTCCATCTAAAGGCATGCTTTTGACCCACAAAAATCATACAGACAAAAGTAGTCTATTTGGCAGGTATAGGAATACATTACACTTTACTTATCATTGATTAGGAGTTGGGCAAAAATTAGTAAAAGTTAATTATTCAGGGTTCTATCCAAGTGTAGAAAAACAGCTTCAAAACTGAATATGAGCATTAGAGAGACAGACAGTACTTTTTGAAGAGGAAAGCAAGCAAACAGAGAAGTGGTTGAGAACAGAAAAGGCAAACCAGGAAATGAGAGTGAAAAGAAAACCCAGAGAAAATCAGGTTCATTTGCGGGATTCTTTCCCCCCTTCAAAATTGCTCTCCTGGGGCACCTGGGTGGCTCAGTTGGTTAAGCATCCGACTTCAGCTCAGGTCATGATCTCACGGTTCGTGGGTTCGAGTCCCATGTTAGTCTCTGTGCTGACAGCTAGCTCAGAGCCTGGAGCCTGCTTCAGATTCTGTATATCCCTCTCTCACTCTGACCCCCCTCTGTCACGCTCTCTCAGAAATTAAAAAAATTTTAGGGGCGCCTGGGTGGCTCAGTCGGTTAAGCATCTGACTTCAACTCAGGTCATGATCTCACAGTTCGTGGGTTCGAGCCCCACATCAGGCTCTGTGCTGACAGCTAGCTTAGAGCCTGGAGCCTATCTTTGGACTCTGTGTCTCCCTCTCTGACCCTCCCGTGCTCATGCTCACTCTCTCTCTCTCTCTCAGAAATAAATAAAACATTAAAAAAATTTTTTTTAATTTTAAAAATTAAAAAAATAAAAACATTTAAAACTGCTCTTCCTCCTTCTTCCTCCCTGGCTCTTTGGAGAAGTAGATAACTTTTTAAAATACAGTTTCTTGGGGCGCCTGGGTGGCTTAGTCGGTTAAGCGTCCAACTTTCGCTTAGGTCATGATCTCGCGGTTCGTGGGTTCGAGCCCCGCGTCCGGCTCTGTGCTGACTGCCAGCTCAGAGCCTGGAACCTGTTTCAGTTTGTGACTCCCTCTCTCTCTGACCCTCCCTGCTCACGCTGCTCTCTCTCTCCTAGAAATAAATAAAAATATTAAAAAATAAATAAATAAAATAAAATAAAACACAGTTTCTTTCCCTTTTCTCTTTTTAAAATATAGTTAATGCACAAAGCAGAAATTCCAATAGTACAAAAGAGCATACAAAAAATAGGAGGTCTCAAAAAATAGGGTGGCTCAGTCTATTGAGCATCTAGCTTTGGCTCAGGTTATGATCTCATAGCTCCTGAGTTTAAGCCCCACATGGGGCTCTGCACTGCAGGCCAGAGTCGGCTTGAGATTCTCTCTGTCTCTCTCTCTCTCTCTCCTCCCTTTATGACCCTTTCCAACTCATGCTTTCTCTCTCTCTCTCTCAAAATAAATAAATAAACTTAAAAAGCAGAAGAAGAAGAAGAAGAAGAAGAAGAAGAAGAAGAAGAAGAAGGAGGAGGAGGAGGAGGAGGAGGAGGAGGAGGAGGAAGAGGAGGAGGAGGAAGAGGAGGAAGAGGAGAAGGGGCACCTGGGTGGCTCAATCAGTTAAGTGTCTGACTTTGGCTCAGGTCATGATCTCGCAATTCATGGGTTTGGGCCCTACCTTAGGCTCTGTACTGATGGCTCAGAGCCTGGATTCTGCTTTAGGTTCTGTGTCTCCTTCCTCTTCCCCTCCTCTGCTTGTGTGCTCGCTCTCTCTCTCTCTCTCTCTCTCTCTCAAAGATAAACATTAAAAGAATTGGGGAAGGCGGGGCCAAGATGATGGAACAGCATGGAAGTATTTTTGCATTTCTCATCTCTGTAATGTAGCCCAGACCAACACTAAACCATCTTGCACACTTAGAATACTGATTTGAGGATTAACACACAATCTACAGAACTCAATACATACACAGCATGGAGAGGTGAGCTGGGGTAGAGAGAAGCTGCAGAGGGCAGGATGCTGCTTTCGCTTGCAGAGAGAGGATGGAGACATGGGGGAGAGTACAGGAAAAGCACTCCCCCTGAAAGCAGCTGTAGAGAAAAAGGAAAAGTAGAAATAGTCACAAGGAACTGAACAAAAAGGGGAGAAAGGAAAAGGAGAGGGTTTAAATTCATTAAGACTCCACAAACAGGGGGACCATAGAGTGAAACTCCTCAGCTTGATACCTGGCAGTGCTCTAGTGGAAAGGGCAAATCCCTGGGAATAAAGAGCAAGGTTCAAGGTGTCCACAGGCCACATGGGGAGAGGTGGTTCACCTGCTGGGTGGACATGTGGTAGAGGCGGTGCAGCCTTCTCATGGACAAAGGTCCCAGTGGACCCCAGAGAATGGCCACATCCACTATAACTGGAACGAGGACATGATTTGCCATAATCCCTGAATCACTGCCTCTACATAATCATGTGAAAATTTTCTGGGGTGGCTGGCACCGGACAGCAGTCTCTGGGCATCAGCAGCAGCACAGTCCTATGAATGTTCCTGGGGGCCAGCAGACTCCCAGCCATTGCTCAGCAAGACCCTCCCCCAGAGAGTCAGAATGGGTCAAAGCCACAGTCTCTCAGAAGTGAGGGGTTGGGAAATACAGCCCCATTTGAGATAATACTCAGGAGAGAGGTGCTGCCTGGCAGCCTGAAAGCTTGGTCACAAACAGCGTAGAAGTGGGAGGTGGACAGAAGCCAGATAAAAAGGTGGGGTGCTTGATTGCCAGTTGGGGACAGCACAGAGGTCTGGTACTAGAGACTGGGTAGGTGGGTGGCACCCTTTTCATCTCTCCCACGCATGTGCATACATGGCTACAGGTGCAGCAGCAATCCACCTCAGTAAGCTAAGAAGCGCCATCTGGTGGAGAATGGAACTGTTACACTAAGACCTACCCAAACAGGCCAACCTCACTCTTCAGGAACACAACTCTGCCTGCTTAGTTTATGGACTATAAAGTGCTTCAAAGCTTGACTTCTAGGGGAAACTGGATGCAATTTCAGTTGTATTTCATTCTGTTTGCTGGTCCATCTATTCAATTTTTTTTCTTTTTATTGTCTTATTCTTGAATACAGAAAGAAATTTTAGTTTTATTTTCCATTTTTGTTAAAAAGATTTTTCTTTAAATTTTTCTACTGTTTTTTACCTTTTTAAAACTTTTTAATTCTATTTTACTTCCATCAGTTCATTTTATTCTATTTTATTGTATCCATTTTTTCACATTTTCAAATGTTTTCCTTTTTTTTTCTTCTTTTTTCCTTTTTTTTCTTTTCTTACCTTTCCTTTTTTTCTCTAATTTATCAGGGTTTTTCAACAACCAGACCAAAACATACCTAGAATCGAGCATCATTTATTTGTTTTTTGTGCTATTTTTAATTTTTTAATATTTTTACATTATTAATTCCTTTTCTTCCTTCAAAATGACAAACTGAAGGAATTCACCCCAAAAGAAAGAACAGGAAGAAAAAACAACCAGGGACTTAATCAACACACATAAAAGCAAGATGTCTAAACCAGAATTTAGAATCACAATAATAAAATACTAGCTGAGATCGAAAATATGTTAGAATCCCTTTCTGTGGAGATAAATGAAGTAAAAGCTAGTCAGGATAAAATAAAAAATGCTATAAGTGAGTTGCAATCTCATATGGATGCCACAGGGGCAAGGATGGATGAGGCAGAGTAGCAAATCATCAATATGGAGGACAAACTTATGGAGAATAATGAAGCAGAAAAAAAGAGGGAGACTAAGGCAAAAGAGCATGAAATAAGAATTAGAAAACTCGGTGACTTATTAATAAGGAATAACATCAGAATCATAGGGGGTCCCATAAGATGAAGAGAGAGAAAAAGGGCTAGGAGGTCAATATGAGCAAATTATAGCAGAAAACTTTCCAAACCTGGAGAAAGACACAGACATCAAAATCCAAGAAGCACAGAGAACTCCCATTAGATTCAACAAAAACCAACCATCAACAAGACATATCATAGTCATTCACAAAATACTCAGGCAAGGAAAGAATCATGAAAGCAGCAAGGGGGGAAAAAAGTCCTTAATCTACAAGGGAAGACAGATCAGGTTCACAGCAGACCTATCCACAGAAACTTGGCCAGCCAGAAAGGAGTGGCAGGATATATTCAGTGTGCTGAATCAGAAAAATATGCAGCCAAGAATTCTTTATCCAGCAAGGCTGTCATTCAAAATAGAAGGAGAGATTAAAAGTTTCCCAGAGAAACGAAAAATTAAAGGAGTTCGTGACCACTAAACCAGCCCTGGAAGAAATTTTACAAGGGACTCACTGAGGGGAGAAAAGATTAAAAAATTAAAAAAAAATTAAAAAGACCAAAAGCAACAAAGACTAGAAAGGACCAGAAAACATCACCAGAAACTCCAACTCTACAGACAACATAACAGCAATAAATTCATATCTTTCAGTATTCACTCTAAATGGAATGAACTAAAAATTCCAATCAAAAGACATAGGGTAATAGAATGGATAAGAAAACAAGATCCATCTATATGCTGTTTACAAAAGACCCATCTTAGACCTAATGACACCTTCAGATTGAAAATAAGAGGATGGAGAACCATCTGTCATGCTAATGGTCACAAAAAGACAGCCAGAGCAAAAACATGGAAAGAGCCTAAGTGTCCATCAACAGAAGAATGGATCAAGAAGATGTGGTTTATCTATACCATGGAATACTACATGGCAATGAGAAACAATGAAATCTGGCCATGTGTAGCAACATGGATGGACCTTGAAGGTATTATGCTGAGCGAAATAAGTCAGGCAGAAAAGGACAAATATCATATGTTTGCACATATAGAAGGATTAGGAGGAACTTAATGGAGGACCATGGGGGAGAATAAGGGGGGAAATGGTGGGGGAAATGGAGAGAGGCAAACCATGAGAGACTCTTGAATGCTGAGAACAAACTGAGGACTCATGGGTATGGGGGGGAAGGGGGAGATGGGCATGGAGGAGGGCACTTGTGGGCATGAGCACTGGGTGTTATATGGAAACCAACTTGACAATAAACTATTAACTATTTGTAAAAAAAAAAAAGAAAGAAAAAGAAAGAAAGTAAGGGGATAGAGAACCATCTACCATGCTAACCATCGCCAAAAGAAAGCTGGAGTAGCGATACTTGTATCAGATAATCTAGATCTTAAAATAAAGACTGTAACAAGAGATGAAGAAGGGCATTGTATCATAATTAAGGGGTCTACTCACCAAGAAGATCTAACAATTGTAAACATTTATGCTCAAAACATAAATCACCCAAATATATAAATCAGTTAATCACAAACACAGAAACTCATTGATAATAATACCATAATAGTAGGGGACCTCAACACCCCACTTACAGCAATGAACAGATCATCTAAACAGAAAATCAGCAAGGAAACAATGGCTTTGAATGATGCACTGGACCAGATGAACTTAACAGATATATTCAGAAGATTTCATCCTAAAGCAGCAGAATACACATTCTTCTCCAGTGCACATGGAACATTCTCCAGAATAGATCACATAGTGGGACACAAATCAGCCCTCAACAAGTACAAAAAGATGGAAATCATACTGTGTATATATTCAGACCACAATGCTATAAAACTCGAAATCAACCACAAGAAAAAATGTAGAAAGATAACAAATACTTGGAGACTAAAGAACATCCTACTAAAACATGAATGGGCTAACCAAGAAGTTAAAAAATAAATTAAAAAGTACATGGAAGCCAATGAAAATGATAACACCTGAACCCAAAACCTCTGGGATGCAGCAAAAGCAGTCATAAGAGAGAAGTATACAACAAGCCAGGCCTTTCTAAAGAAGGAAGAAAGGGCTCAGGTACACAACCTAAACTTACACCTCGAAGAGCTGGAAAAAGAATAGCAAATAAAACCCAAAACCCAAAGAACACAGGAAATAATAAAGATTAGAGCAGAAATCAATGCTATCAAAACCAAAAAAAAAAAATCAGAGTAGAACAGATCAATGAAACCAGGAGCTGGTTCTTTGAAAGAATTAACAAAATTGATAAACCCCTAGCCAGTTTGATACAAAAGAAAAAGGAATGGCCCAAATAAATAAAATCAAGAGTGAAAGAGGAGAGATCACAACCACAGAGCAGAAACACAAACAATAATAAGAGAATATTATGAGGGGCGCCTGGGTGGCTTAGTCGGTTAAGCGTCCGACTTTCGCTTAGGTCATGATCTCGCGGTTCGTGGGTTCGAGCCCCGCGTTGGGCTCTGTGCTGACTGCCAGCTCAGAGCCTGGAGCCTGTTTCAGTCTGTGACTCCCTCTCTCTCTGGCCCTCCTCTGCTCATGCTGTCTCTCTCTCTCTCCTAGAAATAAATAAAACATTAAAAAAATTTTAAAAAGAGAGAATATTATGAACAATTATATGCCAATAAAATGGGCAATCTGGAAGAAATGGACAAATTCCTAGAAACATATAAACTACCACAACTGAAATAGGAAGAAATAGAATATTTGAACAAACCCATAACCAATGAAGAAATACTATTAGTAATCAAAAATCTCCTCCAAAACAAGAGTCCAGGGCCAGATGGCTTTCCAGGGGAATTCTACCAAACATTTAAGGAAGAGTTAACACCTATTCTTTGAAGCTCTTCCAAAAAAATAGAAATGGAAGGAAAACTTCCAAATTCATTCTCTGAAGCCATCATTACCTTGATTCTAAAGCCAGACAAAGACCCCACGAAAAAGGACAACTACAAACCAATTTCCCTGATGAACATGGATGCAAAAATCCTCAACAAGATACTAGCCAACCAGATCCAACAATACATTAAAAGAATTATTCAGGGGCGCCTGGGTGGCTTAGTCGGTTGAGCGTCCGACTTTCGGTTAGGTCATGATCTCGCGGTTCGTGGGTTCGAGCCCCACGTTGGGCTCTGTGCTGACAGCCAGCTCAGAGCCTGGAGCCTGTTTCAGTCTGTGACCCCCTCTCTCTCTGACCCTCCCCTGCTCATGCTGTCTCACTCTCTCTCTCTCTCCTAGAAATAAATAAAAAACATTAAAAAAAAAAAAAAGAATTATTCACCACGACAAAGTGGGTTTTATACCTGGGATGCAGGGCTGGTTCAATATGCACAAAACAATCAATGTGATTCATCACATCAATAAAAGAAAGGACAAGAACCACATGATCCTCTCAATAGATGCAAGAAAGCATTTGACAAAATACAGCATCTTTTCTTGATAAAAACCCTCAAGAAAGTAAGGATAGAAGGATCATACTTCAAGATCATAAAAGCCACATATGAAAGACCCACTGTTAATACCATCCTCAGTGGAGGAAAACTGAGAGCTTTTCCCCCAAGGCCGGGAAAACAATAGGGACATCCACTCTCGTCACTGTTATTCAACATAGTATTGGAAGTCTTAGCCTCAGCAAGCAGACAACACAAAGGAATAAAAGGCATCCAAACTGGTCAGGAAGAAGACAAACCTTCACGCTTCACAGATGACATGATACTTTATATGGAAAACCCATAAGATTCCACCAAAAAATCTGCTAGACCTGATCCACAAATTTAGCACAGTTGCAGGATATAAAATCAATGCACAGAAATCGGTTGCATTCCTACACACCAACAATGAATCAACCGAAAGAGAAATCAAGGAATCAATCACATTTACAATTGCACCAAAGCCCATAAATTACTTGTAAATAATCCTAATCAAAGAGGTAAAAAATTTATACATTGAAAACTATAGAAAGCTTATGAAAGAAATTGAAGAAGATACAAAAAAAAAAAAGAAAAATATTCCATGCTCCTGGATTTAAAGAGCAAATACTGTTAAAAAGCCAATACTATCCAAACCAATCTACATATTCAGTGCAATCCCTATCAAAATAACACCAGCATTCTTCACAGAGCTAGAACAAACCATCGTAAAATTTGTCTGGAGCCAGAAAAGACCCTAAATAGCCAAAGGAATCCTGAAAAAGAAAACCAAAGCTGGAGGCATCACACTCCTGGACTTCAAGCTGATTTACAAAGCTGTAATCATCAAGACTGTATGGTCTTGGCACAAGACCTCAATGTTTATAGCAGTGCTATCAACAAAGCCAAAGTATGGAAAGAGCCCACATGTCCATCGACAGATGAATGGATAAAGATGTGGTATATATGTATAGATATATATATACATATATACACACAATGGAGTATTACTCAGCAATCAAATAAAAAATGAAATATACCAATTTACAACTATTTGGATAGAACTGGAGGGTATTATGCTAAACCAAATTAGTCAGTCAGAGAAAGATAAATGTCATATAGCTTCACTCATGAGAAATTTAAAATACAAAACAGATTAACATAAGAGAAGGGAAGCAAAAATAATATAAAACCAGGGAGGGGGAAAAACATAAGAGACTCTTAAATATAGAAAACAAACAGAGGGTTGCTGGAGGGATTGTGGGAGGGGGATGGGCTAAATGGGTAAGGGGCATTAAGGAGTCTACTCCTGAAATCATTGTTGCACTATATGCTAACTTGAATGTTAATTAAATAATTAATTAATTTAAAATAATTAATTAATTTTTTAAAAGAGGAATAGGAAGTCTCTCTCCCACTCCTAACCCCAGGCCCCTAAGTATCCACCTCTGCCACACCCAGCAAAGTGAGCATTGTTACTACCTTCTTGAACGTCTTGATTTTTTTTGTTTTTATTTTTTATTTATTTTTTATTTTTTTTACAAATAGTTTATTGTCAAATTGGTTTCCATATAACACCCAGTGCTCATCCCCACAAGTGCCCTCCTCCATGCCCATCTCCCCCCTCCCCACCACATCCATCAGTCCTCAGTTTATTTCTCAGCATTCAAGAGTCTCTCATGGTTTGCCTCTCTCCATTTCCCCCACCATTTCCTCCCTTCTTCTCCCCCATGGTCCTCCATTAAGTTCCTCCTAATCCTCCTATACGTGCAAACATATGATATCTGTCCTTCTCTGCCTGACTTATTTCACTCAGCATAACACCCTCAAGGTCCATCCGTGTTGCTACACATGGCCAGATTTCATTGTTTCTCATTGCCATGTAGTATTCCATGGTATAGATAAACCACATCTTCTTGATCCATTCTTCTGTTGATGGACACTTAGGCTCTTTCCATGTTTTAGCTATTGTGGAGAGTGCTGCTATGAACATTGGGGTACATGTGCTCCTATGCCTCAGCATTTCTGTATCCCTTGGGTAAATTCCTAGCAGTGCTATTGCTGAGTCCTAGGGGAGTTCTATTGTTAGTTTCCTGAGGAACCTCCACACTGTTTTCCAGAGGGGCTGCACCAGTTTGCATTCCCACTAACAGAGTAAGAGGGTGCCCGTTTCTCCACATCCTCGCCAGCATCTAGAGTTCTCTGATTGGCTCATTTCAGCCACTCTGACTGGCGTGAGGTGGTATCTCAGTGTGGTTTTGATTTGTATTTCCCTGATGGGGAGGGATGCTGAGCATCGTTTCATGTGTCTGTTGGCCATCTGGATGTCCTCTTTGGAGAAGTGTCTGTTCACATCTTCTGCCCATTTCTTCACTGGGTTGTTTGTTTTTCGGGTGTGGAGTTTGGTGAGTTCCTTATAGATTTTGGATATTAACCCTTTATCTGATATGTCATTTGCAACTATCTTCTCCCATTCCATTGGTTGCCTATTAGTTTTGTGGGTTGTTTCCTTTGCTGTGCAGAAGCTTTTAATCTTGATAAGGTCCCAATAGTTCATGTTTGCTCTTGATTCCCTTGCTTTTGGGGATGTGTCAAGTAAGAAGTTGCTGCAGTGGAGGTCAAGGAGGTTATTTCCTTGAATGTCTTGATTTTTGTGCATGCACCATGCATCCATTAGCAGTCTGATAAAACCTATGGATGCCCCTGAGAATAATGTTTGATAATATATAAAATAAAGCACAGAGAATTAAAAAGGAACCAATTATATTGAAATATGGTCCTACCTCCAAAGCACTTAGGGTTCCATGGACTCCAGAATAAGACCCTCTACCCTGAGTTCCCATGCTACAAGCATATTTATGCATTTCTCCCCTTTCCCACAAATGGTAGCATGTTTTCTGCAGCAGGTACTGCTAGAGCTCTGCCTAGATCTCCTGAACAGCCAGCACACCCATTGCCTGGCTGCTGTGAGTGATGTCTACTAATGGCTCACATTTTTCTGAAGGGAATCCCCTACTCGCCTCCAGCCCATGAAACACCACAGCCAAGGCTGGACAGCTCAGTGGTGCAGTTCATGATCCTGTGCTTCCCATGGGATCCAGCTAAAGCTGATGTCCAATGAGACCATCTCCTTGCTTAGCTTTTCCCCTTCTCCTGCCCCATTCCCCGACTCCCACAGCCCCTCCTTAAAGCACAAGAATCCCTGTCTCAGTCTTTGCTTCTAGAAATCCTGATGCCAGACTCATACTTACTTTCCCTTACCTTGACATTTCCATTTATTGATTCCTTGGAAAGGATTCTATATCTGTACATATGGATCTGCCACATTCTTTTAAGAGCCACATACTATTCCATTAAATGGATTCACCATAATTAATTTAGCACATTTCCAGCACAATCATTTCCAAAAGTTTCTCTCTGGGAACTTAAAAATTTTGACTTTTATGTATTTAAATGTGATGACTGCCTTGCCATATTTTAAGTATCTACTTAGTTGCTGAGGTGCCTTTCTTCAACTTCATTAGCTATAAAACTTTAGTCCTTTGCTACCTTTTAGGAATAAAGCTTTATTCTCAGAGTAGTTTAATCCTTAAATTTGACCAGCTATAAAGATCCAGCTCAGCTGGTCCTTACATCTCCCAGTCCCCACAGCCAGAGCATCTTTGCACCCAATCAAGGACCCTTCACCATTCTAAACAGCAGAAAAAGTAGGAGCCTCAAATACAGGCCCTCAAATCACTGGGCCTATGTGCCTTCCTCCCCACCGTGAGAGAAGTAGATGCCTCTTGAGTCTGGGAGGAACCCCCAGGCCCCTTGCTGTCTCACACACGACTCCTCACAACAAACACCCATCCTCAAGGACAGCAAAGTCTAAACCCACAAGGAGACAAGAAGCAGTTCCTCTCTGCATCCCCAAGAAAGGTGGATTTGTTCCTTCCATCCCCCATTCCCCTCCACCCCCACCACCCCACTCCATCCCTACAACCCCCACCCCCCACCCCCGTGACACTTGTTTCGGCTTTTATATGAGGTTGAACTGCGCCTTCTGAAGAAAATATCCCATAGTCTCTGGTCCACTTCCCCAAGATTGAAGTCGGAAGTCTCCTCACCTAGCAGCTGCTCACAGTATGCTCGGTGATTAAACCAAGAGCAGAGCGCAGGAGGAAGCAGGTGCTGCTTGGAAGCCATTTTCTGGCCAGGAAGGAAGAGAGGGAGTGGGAGGAGGGAGGATCTGGAGACCCCCATGCCTGCAGTGGTGGTAGGGTCTCTACTCTATTTGGTTAGTGGTGCAAGTTCAGTTACATCAAAGAATTGAGACTGATAATTAACCGCATGTTTGTTTCTCTTTCCCTCACAGGCTTCCACCGCTCCCCAACCAGAAAAGGGTACTCAGTTTCATTCAAAATCAGGTAAATGCAAAACAAATCAAGAGAAATATTTTTTTCTACCTATCAGACTGGCAAAGGTGGAAATGGCCAATGAACTACATTAGCGTGAACATGGGAAAGCACGCTGCCCGTGGGAGAATAAACAAGTACAACCTCCATGAAGAGAACCAGGCCATAAACTATCGAGTATGAAACACAAAACCCCTGTTTCAGCAATTTCACTAATTGGAACTTACCCTATAGATCAGAGTCCAGCACATTTTGTCTTTAAAGGGCCAGGCAGTAAATATTTTGGGCTTCCAGGCCATGTAGTTCTGTTGCAACTACTCACCCCAGCTGTTGTAGCATGAAAGCGGCAACAGGCAATAATGTAAAAAAACAGACATGTCTGTGCACCAATAAAACTTTATTTACAAAAACAAATGGCCCACAGGCTACAAATTGCCAACCTCCGCTAGGAATTCTTGCGTGTATATACAAAAATATGTATATTGTATTCTTCATAGCAACAGCTTAAGAATGGAAACCACCTTGATGACCACCAAGAGAGGCCTGGCTAAGTAAATTATACTACATCCTTTCAGCGAAATCTTGCAGCCATTACATAAGAAGGAGGCAGCTCTATGTGTACTGATAAGGATGATACCAAAAATGTATCAATTTTTTTAACACAAGGTGGAGAACAAGGTACAGTATGCTTCCATTTTTTATTTAAAAAGTTTATGTGTGGGGGCACCTGGGTGGCTCAATCAGTTATACGTCCGACTTCGGCTCAGGTCATGATCTCACAGTTCGTGGGTTCGAGCCCCATGTCCGGGTCTGTGCTGACAACTCACAGCCTGGAGCCTGCTTCGGATTCTGTGTGTGTGTGTCTCTCTCTGTCTCTCTCTCTCTCTCTCTCTCTCTCTCACACACACACACACACACACACACACACAGAGAAATATATAAAACATTAAAAAAATTTTTTTAATTTATATGTGTGGGGTGCCCGGGTGCCTCAGTCAATTGAGCATCTGACTTTGGCTCAGGTCATGATCTCACGATTTCTGAGTTCCAGCCTCACGTCAGGCTATCAGCACAGAGCCTGCTTCGGATACTCTCTCTCTCTCTCACGCTCTCTCTCTCTCTCTCTCTCTCCCCAGTGCACATGCACTCTAGTGTGCTCTCTCTCTCTCTCTAAAATAAACATTTTTTAAAAATCTTTAAAAAATGTATACATGTGGGGCCACCTGGGTGGCTCAGTCGGTTAATCATCTGACTTTAACTCAGGTCAAGATCTAATGGTTTGTGAGTTTGAGTACTGCATTGGATGAGCTAGAGCCCCACTTTGGGTAAAACAGGAGCCCTGTTTCTCTCTCTCCCTCTCTCTCCCCCTCTCTTTCTGCCCCTTGTGGGATTCTCTATCTACCTCTCTCTCTCTCTGCCCCTCGCTCACTTGTGCTCTCTCTCTAAAAAATAGTATGTGTGTATATATATATACATATATATATATACACACACACACGTATATGCATGTGTTTGCTTATCTAAGCATAACATATATCTGAAAAGACACACAAGAGGATACACAAGAGGTTGGGTAGGGAAACCAAATGGGGGACAGGAGCATGAAGATTTTATTTACTGTCTGCCCATTTGTGCCCTTTGAATTGCATACCATGTGCTTCACCAATAAAGAACAGATAAATACAATTTATGTTTTTAATTGCCTGTGCACTTTTACTACTGTTCTAGATCACCAAGTATAGACCAAAAAATAAAGTGAGGCCTCTGGGTGGCAGGCCTAGCTATTTCCAAAGTCCCCTCCCATGCCCAGAGGCCATGGTGTCTGTCAAAGAACACCATAGTGAGAATCAGGACACCTGGTTGCAAGTCCAGCCTCTGTTACCTACCACCCTAGGCCAGTCAACCTCATTGCCCTGATCACCCCTTTCCTCTTCTGTAAAATGCTGGCAATACTGCCTTTAAGCTATGTAATACAAACTAACATCACTGTTATTGAGGAAATCTCTTAATGCCTCTGGGCCACTTTCCTCATCTGCCAAATCAGAAAGTTGGACAAGATGAGGATTTGCACTATCAAATGCATAATTCCATTAATAAACAAAGTTGTCATTTATAAGAATTCAGGCAGAATCATGAGGTTGGCAACCTAGTGAGGATCGCTTCTTACTTATCTCAAGGGAATGACTTCCAAATCCAAAAGAGAAAATAAGATATCTTTTTGCACATAGAGATCCAGTCCAACCTTGAGGCGGGAAATGTCCAAGGACACCACCTCTCTTTCCTTGGCCAGCCAACATAGCAGTTGCCATAATCAGGAAACTTTTTTTATTTTTTTAGCTGCCACTATGTACAGAACATAGCCCATTGGAAAAAACAATTAGGAAATGTCACTTACGAAGAGAGATGCACCACTGGTGTCAAACACTAGACTCATGAGAGCTGGCAGGAGAAAGAAATGGAAGGATTCTGCTCAGCGGGGCCATGCAGGGAGGGCCCTGCCCTGTCCTGACTTCTGACCTCTGCTAAGACCTACCATTTGTATCATTTCAGGAACTCCAGGGAGATGATAGGACAGTGATGAGGAAGCTCAGAGTTGCACTATCCTCCTATTTCTGAGAATTTCTGGTTATTGTTAAACAAAAGTTTGGAGAAGTTAAACTGACAGGAAATAACACATGTGTTGAGTTATAAGGTGGCAAATGTTGTGAAATCCTTTTTCAGAAAAGGCCAATTAGAGGAGAGAGTGTGCCAATGTGATAAGGAGCACAGTTCTTAAAACCATCTCAGCTGGTAGAAGTCTCCCTCTCTTCCTTCCTCATTTCCATGAGCTCAGGAGTATGTACCCGGATGCTTTGAAAAGCAGCCTGCAGAGACTCTTTGTGTCCCTGACTTCAAAAAAACCTTTCGTTCTTGAATAAACCATTTTTGGCCCCTCAATCTTAGAACCAAAGCAGCCAGTAAAATCTAAGGGATTTTAACAAATTGCAGATTCTACCTGAAAATGCAGAAAGCATAGTGGCGATACGTCCCCAGAACTGAGAGTCTGGAACTGGGGGGGGCGTGACAGGATGGGAGGCCTTAAGGCAACAGAAGAAAAGAAAGGTGAGATTTCAAATGCAAATTAGAGAATTGCACTTTCTCTTTGAGCACTGGGGAAATATTAATTAAATCAGGATATCAGGGTTTGATAAAAATTTTGGTGGATTATGAGGCAACTAGAAAGAGGATGGAAAAGAAAAAAGAAAGGAAGGAAAAAGAGAAAGGAAATTCAGTATAATAATTTGCTATGAGAGGGGCATCTGGGTGGCTCAGTCAGTTGAGAGTTTGACTCTTGATTTTAGCTCATGTCATGTCATGAGATCGAGTCCTAAGTTGGTCTCTGCACTGACAGCACAGAACCTGCTTGGGATTCTCTCTCTCCACACCTCCCTTGCATATTCTGTCTCTTTCTCTCCTAAAATAATAAACATTAAAAAAAAAGAATTTGCTATAAGAAAGACAAATACCATATTATTCATTTGTATGTGGAATCTAAAAAGCAAAACAGACAAACCAGAAAGATTCACAAATACAGAGAACAAGCTGGTGATGGTATGCACAAAATAGGTGAAGGGGATTAAGAAGTACAAACTTCCATTTATGAATAAGTCACCAGGATGAAAATACCATTGTGTGGTGATAGATGGTGACCATACTTATTGTGGTGATCATTACATAACATGTGGAATTGTTGAATCATTATGTTGTACACCTGAAACTAATATAGCATTGTATAGCAACTATATTTCAAAAATGAAGATAGTTTTTCAAGATGCATTTGCTGTATACTCACTTCAGGGGCTGCCTAATAAGGAGAAAGTTCCCGATGGGAGACTCTGTGCTAGAGAAGAACAGGCAAATCTTCTGATGAGGCAGGAGGCTGAGAGAGAACATTCCAAAAGACCAGAACTCAAGGGTGTCCTACAAATTTAACTCAATTATGATGCTACCCATCTGAAGATTGCGTCAGATGCCACAGGTGAAGGGCTCAGTCCCATAAAACTTCAGATGCCAATTGCAAATAGATGGTTCCCACATTACCCAAACCTCTGTCTCACTTGGACTACAAGTTGGAGGGTCCCATGGCCTTCTCTCCCTTGGGTTTGATTCTTTGCTAGAATGGCTCACAGAACACAGAGAAACACTTAGATTTACCAGTTTGTTAAACACTATGATAAAGGCTACAGGTGAACAGCCAGATGAGATACACAGGGGAGGTCTGGGAGGGTCCCGAGCACAGGGGCTTCTGTCCCCATGGACCTGGAGTGTGTCATCCACCTATTGCAGATGTGTTCTCTCACCTGGAAGTTTCCCAAACCTCACACGACTGAGATTTTTATGGAGGCTTCCTCATGTCGGCATGATTAATTATTAACTCTATTTCTAGTCCCCTTCCCACCTCAGGAGAATAGGGGGTGAGGCTGAAAACTCCAAGCTTCTAATCAGGGGTTGGTCTTTCCAGTGGCCAGCTCCCATCCAGGATCCACGCAGGAGCCTCCCGGGAACTAAAGACACTCCTATCAGCCAGTAAATGCCAAGGGATTTAGTACAGTGTTCCAGGAACTGGGGTCAAAGACAAATACTAGAACAAGAGATGTTCCTTAACACTCTTATCATTTAGGAAATTACAGAGGTTTTAGGAGCTGTGGGCCAGGAACCATAGGTAGAGACTAATATATGTTTTCTATCACCTCAGAGTACCTTACTTCCAATTTTATAATTTTTTTAGTGTTTATTTATTTTTGAGAGACAGAGAGATAGAGCATGAGTGGGAGAAGGGCAGAGAGAGAGGGAGAGGGAATCCAAAGCAGGCTCCAGACTCTGAGCTGTCAGCTCGAACTCATGGACCATGAGATCATGACCTGAGCTGAAGTTGAACACTTTAACCAACTGAGCCACCCGGCTGTCCCCCAATTTTAAATTTTTGAAAAAAAGACTGCACTATACATTCTCGTTCATGTCTCCTGGTATAAATATGTAAAAAGTTTCCTTTGGCTAATGTACATGTACAAATAGAGTTGTAGACCTTATGGCTATTTTCAATTTTACAAAATAGTGCTAAATTATTCCCTACAGTGGTTGTACCAACTTACACTCAAACCCACTTCCCACAAGATATTACAGGACTTTATTTTTTTTTTTTTTACATTCTAATGCACGTGAAGTGCTTCCTTGCTTTAGTTTGCATTTTCCAGGTTACTAGTGGGGTTCAGCAACTTTTCATATGCATTTCCAATCTGTAACTTAGTCCATTTTTCCTATAATTCTGTCTGTTTCATACTGATTTGTAGGAGTTTCTTACATATTCTGGAAACCACTAGTTTATTTAATATATCTGAGCTGATTTTCCAATTTTTTATCTAACAGTTTGGAAACCAAAATATCAGTAATCCATTCTTTAGCACAAAAATCAAGTTATACAGGTATTCTTATAAGAAAAAAACCTCATTTGATATTCTGATCTAAAACTTTCATAAAATATATTCTATCTTTGACTGTGATGCATCAAAACTTCTTCAAATGGCCAGTTCCCAGAGTACCCAGGAACATTACAGCATATGGTCCAATAAAACTTGACACAATGAAAGCACCTTCCCTCAGACTTGTTTCTTTTTTTTAGTTTTTTAAATGTTTTTATTTATTTTTGAGAGAGAGAGAGAGAGAGACAGCATGAGTGGGTGAGGAACAGAGAGAAGGAGACACAGAATCTGAGGTAGGCTCCAGGCTCTGAGCTGTCAGCACAGAGCCCGACATGGGGCTCAAACCCACAAACCATGAGATCATGACCTGAGCCAAAGTTGGACGCTTAACTGAGCCACTCAGGCACCTTCCCTCAGACTTGTTTAAAACTTTCTGTATCAGTCAAGGTCCCCCTATCCCCCAAAACAAAAATGGATGATACACTCAAATTAGGAAAATCTGAAGAGGCTTTATGACAGAGGAATTAATTCCAAAGGGCTGAGTGGGCAGAGGGGAACCATGCAGGATCATGGGAGTAGAGCTGTCCCCATCCCTAAATGGAAAAGGAGATGAGGAACTTACCAGAACCTAGAAAGAAAGAGAGTCATATGGAGTGGCCCATCTAGACAACAGCAGTGACCTGCTGAGGGACACAGCAACCCATGGCAACCTCACAGGAAAGAACTAGGGAAATAAATGCCCTGACCTCATATTCCTCTCTCCCTCCCTTTCATCTTCTGCAGAAAGCCAAAGAACATGGGTGCCTTTGACATACTCCAAGCAAGACAGCCTGGCAGATAAGAGAATCATATGGGAAAAGGCAAAGAATGAATCTAGAGAGGCACACTGAAGAAATTCAACACCCTTTTGTAGCCAAATAATATCAGGTTCTATCCCATGCATAGGAAAGGCAGATAACTTAATAAATTTAGAAATAATTTTGAAATATTTTTATTTCTTTCTGAATCTGAGTTTAAATCAGTCGCTAAGACAAGAACGTCACTTTAAACCCTTCCACATAGACTGCTCTACACAAGCACAATATAAAGCAATTTACCAAAGATCAAACATATTGAATAACTCACAATTCCTTGCAAATTCAAATGGTCTACTGTAAACTTTTTATGTATATATATATTTTAAACTTTTTTAATATTTATTTTTGAGAGAGAGAGTACAAGCAGGGGAGGGGCACACAGAGAGAGAGAGGGAGACACAGAATCTGAAGCAGGCTCCAGGTTCTGAGCTGTCAGCACAGAACACAATGCAGGGCTTGAACCCACAAACCACAAGATCATGACCTGAGCTGAAGCTGAGCACTTAACCAACTGACCCACCCAGGTGCCCCTATATATTTTTTCTAATTAATTTTAAGTAATCTCTACATGCACTGTGGGGCTCAAACTCACAACCCCAAGATCAAGAGTTGCACACTCAACCAACTCAACCAGCCAGGTGCCTCTACTATAAACTTTTAAATGTTAACAATGACATTTTGAAATTATATAGGAGCAAAAATATTAACCACAGGGTGATATACATAATTTGTGGAATCCTTGATCTCCTATTTTCCACCTTTCATCTCTAAGAAGAAGGATTATTGGACAGAAAATAGTAGAACAAGCATTCAGATGAGATGAGAGACTTAAAAATCCAATCTGATGGACAGGTTATAAAAGAGAACCTGGGTTCAAGACATCAGTACCAACCCCCTGGCCCCAACAAACTACAGCTCAGGCTACTACTGAAAGAACGTGGTGATCAAATGAGCTACTATTCATTATCTCTGAAGAATCTTAGAATATGAGGCAAGGATGGACAATGCAATTCTCGGACAGATTATCGAGCATCACTTGGAACACAGACAGGAGGAAGGGAAGTACTTAAACATGCCCAGGAGTCAGAAAGGACAAGTTATAACTTAATGAATTTACAGCACTTCCCTTCCTTTTTTTATAACTCTGCCAGACTGGTAAATCAGAGAAAGCTGTCAGCACTGTGCTTCAGCGTTTTAGCTCAGTGTTTGACAGAGACATCCACCTTGTGAACAAGATGGAGGAGTATGGCCCAGATAATCACAAAGATAGATGTTAATTATGACTCCATGTCATCCCAGACCCCTAGTGCCCCAGGACTCTGTCTTCAACCTTGCCCTGTCCATTGAGTAGATAACCAAGTGTACAGCCATCTTGCTTTTCCTCGTCCTTGATGACTGGGAGGGGTAGCCAATATATTGAACGGCAGAGTGAAGATTCAAAGGCTAGATTTAACAATGAAATATTTCATTGAAATAAACGTAAAACACTACACTTATATTATTTAATGCATAATAATCAGAAAAACATGACTATGCTTCAAGTTAAACATGATGGGTTTTACCTCTTGCTTTTATTTCTTCTCTCTTCCAAAACCTACCAAAGGAGGGACGTCTGGCTGGCTCAGTCAGTAGAGCATGTGACTCTTGATGTCGGGCTTGTAGTTTCAAGTCCCATGTTGGGTGTAAAGATTACTTAAAAATAAGATCTTTGGGGGGGAGGGTGCCTGGGTGGTTCATTCAGGTAAGCATGCAGCTCTTGATTTCAGCTCATGTCATGAGCTCACAGTCATGAGATTGAGCCCCACATCAGGATCTGCACTGAAAATGAGGAGGCTGCTTGGGATTCTCACTCTCCTTCTCTCTGCCCCTCTCCCACCTGTTCATTTTCTCTCTGTCTCTCTGTCTCTCCCCCCTCTCTCTCCCCCCTCTCTCTCTTTCTCTCTCTCTCTCTAACTTAATAAACATTTAAAGAAATAAAATAAAATCTTTGGGGCCCCTGGGTGGCTCAGTCAGTTAAGTGTCCAACTCTTGATTTCAGCTCAAGTCATGATCATACTGTTCTTGAAATGGAGGCCTGAGTCAGGCAGAGCCCAGAACCTATTTGGGATTCTCTCTCTCTCTCTCTCGCTCTCTCTCTCTTTTGTTCTCGCTCTCACTCATTCTCTGTCTCCCCCTGCTCATGCTCTCTTTATCTCAAAATAAGTAAATAAACTTTAAAAAATTAAATATTAAAAAAAATTTTAAAAATAAAATAAAATAGAAAATTAAATAAACTATTTTTTAAAAACCTACCAAAACAACAGTAGATGAATTTTTTTAATAAAAGCAGAAATTCACAAGAACAAATAGAAGGAATGAAGAAAGATGGAAAGCAAAGTAGCTGAATTGGCAGAACCCACCATTGAAGTGCCTGCAAAGAGGGATACCACTGAGAATGAAGCAAATTCACCACCAGCAACCTTGAAAGGCCTAGAGGCCCAGGTACTGCAGAAGGGAGTGGGGAAGCACAGAGTCAAAAGTAGCAGTATGTGAAAATATGAATAGAATGAACTGCTTGGTGAGAGGTGTATTTCCATTCACTGAAATTTAAGCAGAAGTTAGACAAATAATTTATAAGTGAGTGGGTGGCTCAGTTGGTTAGGTGACTGGCTTCAGCTCAGGTCATGATGTCATGGTTCATGAGTTCAAGGCCCATGTTGGGCTCTGTGCTGATGGTTCAAAGCTTGGAGCCTGCTTCAAATTCTGTCCTGCTCTCTCTGCTCCTCCCCCTTTTGTGCTCTGTCTCTCTCTAAAAACATTTTTTAAAAAATTTTTTTAATTGATTCAAGCTTTCAGTAGTAAGTTGGCTCCTTTAAAGTCCATCCTCTCTAAAATCCTGTGATTCTAATCATTGTTTAGACTGGCCTCCAACAGATTTTAATAACTTCTACATGTAGTTCCCAAGAGTTTCCTATAGGTGGCACTGTGGAATAAGATAAAGCAGCAAACAACTCCATCTACCTGATTCTCGCAGGCTACAGTAGCGTATATATGGTAATATCAAATAACTAGGATGTTCCTAAATTTTAAAAAATCAGAAGCTTGAACCCATAGTTTTAGAACACTTAGATACAATAGTTCTAGTGACCCAGGGGCCTTGGTGTGCATTAGTTTGTCACCTTTCTCAGCTCTGACTATCTCCCTTATTTCATCAAACCTGTGACATTTCTCTTCAATCTATTTGTCACTTTTGGACAGCAAAATAAGTGATAATGCAAAGCATCTGCTCCTTCACATCTCAAGTGTCCTGCCTCATTATTCACACCTTTTACTTCCAAGCTCCTGGGATGTGGGGTCCTACAAGTTTTATTCCCCTTTACTTAAATAGTAATAATAATAAATAAGAACGGAACAAAAAAACTTCTTTTTCCAGCACATGTTCAGACCAGTGTCTCAAATATGATTGTCTCTGGCTCTCTTCCCTTTCCACAGCTAAAGGAGATTCATGCTTTACTTCTTACAAGCTAACCACTTCATTAATATCTAGCTCTTCCTGACAAATTTGCTATTCATCAAAGCTATAAATTTTGGTTTCTTTATTTCTTTCATCTGTTTTAGACATACAAGGTCTATGGGGAATATCTGTTTCTCATCAAGGAACATCTACATCAATTCTATAGATTCAGAAAACTCAGCTCCTACATTCAGGTTTCAATTCCATGAAAACTTCTAACATTAGTAATATATAAAACTGTCAAATACACTCATTTTTGGCATACACTAATTTTTCTAAATGCCATTAGTAAACCCTAAAACTCCAGACTGCCTTTATTATGCTGGGTTTAGTGTACCTGACAAAAGATTATGAGTTGAGTAGTAAAAAAAAAATCCCACATTCATTCTTTCAGTGATTAGATTTTCAATAGAAATGGTACCCTTGGGGCCCCTGGCTGGCTCAGTCAGTAGGGTGAGACTCTTGATCTCAAGTTTGTAAGTTTGAGCTCCACATTTGGGTGTAGAGATAAGGAAGGAAGGGAGGGAGGGAGGGAGGGAGGGAGGGAGGGAGGGAGGGAGGGAGGGAGGGAGGGATGGAGAGAGGGAGGTAACCACACTCTTGCACCCTGTTTCAAGTATGTGTTCTAACAGCCTTGGTTGGTAATAGGCACAGGCCTCCAATATCTGATTGAGTCTGGTTGTATTATTTGTGGTTTTTTCTATAGTGCCCTCTTTAATAACTTGATCTAAAGAATATGCAGTCGTAGCTCACAATATTTCCCATCTTTTTCTAATTCTTATATCAACTTTCTAGACTTGGTCTTTCTGTCCTTCTCTGGAGAGAACAGAAATAATTTATTTTATATTTGGAGCAATTAATAAGCACTTACAGAAACACCTTTGAATTGTCCCACAGAAAGAAGGGTAGCACCTGACTAGGTAGTCCGCCAAGTTAATTATTTCTATGGTTTCAAAAATGTTCTCAGCATTTCCAAGACTATCAGTGTAAGTGAACACTCATTCTATCTCCATATCACAAAATGGAAAACTTTCAAAGGAATGCTGTGCTGTTGGACATACAGATTGATAGGTTTATTTTGTTTCTTATCATATTTATGGCACATACTTAAGTCCTTAAGTAGCTTACAAAACAGCAGAGTGCTCTAGCAGTCCTAAAAATCTACTGCTATCAAGCAAATTGCAGAGCTTTTCAAAAGTAAAAGAATTAAAACAATGTGGATTCAGATTCAAATCCAGAATTCAAGCCCCCATGGAAGCCAAATTCACTGCTGCTGTGATGAAACTGTGTGCTGGGTGACCATACGGATGAAACAAACCAAGGTCTCTGTCTAAATTTCATGCATTTTGTTACAGATGTGGTTGGTGTACAGATACCCCAAGGCAGGATGCCCCAAGATGGGCCACTGTGACATCAAGATTATTCTGATTATCTGAGCTCTGATTATTTCTGAGCTGAAAACAATTGAGATCCTAGGTTCAAGGATCCTAGGTTCAAGAGACATTTTTGCCTCCCCTTTACTATATAGTAGAATCTAAATTATTTCCAGAATAAGAGTTATTAACAGAGATAAATTAATAAACTCAGATGAGAAATTTCATCTGAGTGACCCATCTGTCTGACAAGGCAAACCTCTGATTGCCAGATATTTGCTCTTCTTATTGCCCTGTGAAGTGCATTCCTTTCCTCTAAAGTCCCATATCCCTACTTCTTTCTCCTTAGGTCAGGATGACATATATACCTCATTTTGCCTGGCTGTCTTTGGAATTGCCATGTCTGTGTGGATTCCCCATACGTACCCTATTAAATTTGATTTCCTCCTGTCTTGTGTCAATTTGATTCTTAGTTCAACCAGAAGGACGACAGGGATTCTTGCTCCCCAACACCAGCAAAACACCAGAATTAAGGAGAAGCTTCCAGAGCCACTGAAAGAGCTTGTGAATAAAGAATAAAAGTTTTTGTTTCTAAGGCAAAAAAAAAAAAAAATCAACTTGAGCCTACACTTATCTCAAGAAAATTTGCAATAAGCTTTAACGTATATATTAAGCAAAAACAGCTTAACAGATACTCCAGAATTAGTTTCTCATTAGAGCACATTGAGGGGTGCTCGGTCTCTCCAAAAGTCTCCTCCACAAGGCCTCTGAAGATTTCCCCAATTTATGTCTATTATGATGTTCATTTTCCCATGTTTCTAATAAAATCATGACCATAAACATGAAGGCAATGTTGAAGAGAACAAATTTCCTTTCTTCCCTCCTAGGTTCTTTGTCTGGCCAACTAGTTAAATAGACATAAAAGAGATTCACAGGAGAAAAAAATTTAATTACATATATCCTGGAGCCCAACAATGATACAAGACTGAATGGCAGTCATGCAGGTGAGGCTTACAAACCATCATGAGCTAAGGAAAAGGGGATATGGATGGACCTAAGACTTCAAACGGAAGGAAGACAAGTAACAGGAATATAGAAGAACAAATGCTTGGTAAACAAAAGTTTGCCAGGCCATGCATATAAGTCTTTTTGTTGTAAAAAGTTATCTCTGGTTATAGCTTTCTTTCTGGTATGAAAATAAGGAAGAGGTAAAAAGCTTTCCCTGAGTCTGTTGGGTCTTGATCAGCTTCAGCTCAAAATAATCCACAGGCCAAAATGGCACATTTTGAGGTGGCATATTCTTCTCCCCTTCCATAACAACTCTGACTAGAATTCTAATACAATTATAGCATAGGAGGTGTAATTATATATATTACTTTATTGTGACCTGATTGGTCAATGTAAACAACTTGGAAAGCTTAATACTTTACAAATACAGTTTTTGGGGATGACTTCTTTAAAAAGAAATCAAGCCCTGGGGCGCCTGGCTGGCTCAGTCAGCTGAGCATCCAACTTCCATTCAGTTCATGATCTCACAGTTCATGGGTTCAAGCCCCACATTAGGCTCTGTGCTGACGGCTCAGAGCCTGAAGCCTGCTGTGTCTCTCTGTCCCTCCTCCACTCATGATCTTTGTCTCGCTCTCAAAATAAATACATTTTTAAACCTTTTAAAATAAATAAATAAAAAGAAATTAAGCCCCAAAGCAAGGGTGACACCTCCATTTACTACCTTTGTTTCCACAAGAAACTAAGATTCAGTTTCATGTACAGGAATGTAAAGAAACTTTTCCCGGGGTCCCTGGGTGGCTCATTCATTTGAGCATCTGACTCTTGCTTTTGGCTCAGGTCATGACCTAACAGTTTGTGGGATTGAGCGCCATGTTGGGCTTCTGCGTTGACAGTGCAGAGAGCCTGCTTGGGATTCTATCTCTCCCTCTCTCTGCCCCTCCCCTCTCCCTCTCTTTCTCTCAAAATAAATAAATAAACTTTAGAAAACAATTTTTTTTATTTTTATTGTTTTAAATAGTTTATTGTCAAGTTGGTTTCCATATAATACCCAGTGCTCATCCCCACAAGTGCCCTTCTCCATGCCCATCACCCCCCTTCTGCTCACCCCACCCCATCAGCCCTCAGTTTGTTCTCTGCATTCAAGAGTCTCTCATAGTTTGCATCCCTCCCTCTCCCCCACTATTTTTACCCTTCTCCGCCCCCATGGTCTTCCATTAAGTTCCTCCTAATCCACCTATATGTGCAAAAATATGGTAGCTGTCCTCTGCCTGACTTATTTTGTTCAGCATAACACCCTCAAGGTCCATCCATGTTGCTACACATGGCCAGATTTCATTGTTTCTCATTGCCATGTAGTATTCCATCGTATAGATAAACCACATCTTGATCCATTCGTCCGTTGATGGACACTTAGGCTCTTTTTATGTTTTGGCTATTGTTGAGAGTGGTGCTATGAACATTGGGGTACATGTGCCCTTATGCATCAGCAGCACTCCTGTATCCCTTAGGAAAATTCCTAGCAGTGCTATTGCTGGGTCCTAGGGGAGTTCTGTAGTTAATTTTTTGAGGAATCTCCACACTTAGAAAGCAAATTTTTGAAAGTAATTAGTTATGAAGTGTTCAGAAGTTCTAACTCTGAGTAAACCGAAGTATATTATGATGAAAACAAAGTAGGCTGTGAGCTCCCAAAATCCAGCTGCACGCAAAGGAGTAAAGTACGTACGTATGAAAAGGAAGGAGGTGTTCAGCAGATCTGCTGGAGACAGGAAAAGGCCGAACATACACTAGGTTTAGGAAAAATCATATATAAACAGCAAATGGGTACTAGGCAGAAGAGTATACACAATATTTTTCTTTTCCTTTATGTTCATTTATTTTTGAGAGAGAGAGAGAGAGTCGGAGTATGAGGAGGGTAGTGGCAGAGAGAGGGAGACACAGAATTTGAAGCAGGCTCCAGGCTCCAAGCAGTCACCACAGAGCCCAACACAGGGCTCGAACTCATGAACCATGAGATCATGACCTGAGCCACCCAGGCGCCCCAAGTATACACAATTTTTATTCATAGTAGATCAGGCTACAAACCTACTTCCTTCTCTAGTCATTCGCAGTCATTCCTTCTTCGCTCTTCTTGCCCCAGCCTGGCTTTTTGCAGCAAGTGCTGGCCAAATTCACTGAGAATTCTGTTGTATTACACTGTCCTCTAGTGGTTTCAAACAGTTCTTGTCTTCCTTTACTAAGGGCAGTTTTTATCACAGGGCCACACAAATATATGGTGTTTAAAAAATATCTGTTAAACGGACTGGAATGAATGGCAGAGACCCTACGATGACCATGGCTAGACAACCTAGTTCAGCTTCCATGAGAGAATGGGTACCCAGATATTTTAGGCTCAAGTTCCTTACATTATCTTTGACTTTCCTTGAAAGTGGATAAGCAGTGTAGTTTGCCTTTGCCTCTCATTCAGGGTCAAGGACATCCAGTGTAACCTTTTTGGGTAGTATGGCCTGGGAAAGCAAAATTTCAAAAAATGATAACTTCACATCCTCTACTGATCAGAACAACTACAAACAGTTGAAGTGTTAGAAGGTGGTCACTGTTCCAGGGGCGCCCGGGTGGCTTAGTCGGTTAAGCGTCCAACTTTCACTCAGGTCATGATCTCGCGGTTTGTGGGTTCGAGCCCCGCGTCGGGCTCTGTGCTGACTGCCAGCTCAGAGCCTGGAGCCTGTTTCAGTCTGTGACTCTCTCTCTGACCCTCCTGCTCATGCTGTCTCTCTCTCTCTCTCTCTCTCTCCTAGAAATAAATAAAAAACATTAAAAAAAAATTTAAAAAAAGAAGGTGGTCTCTGTTCCAGAACATTGTGACCGCAAGGCATTTCAAGTAAGCCTTCCCATCTCAGTCATGTCTGAAATGGAAACAGCTCACTTACTAAATAAGGAAACTATGTAAGTTAATGGCTGATTAATCTTTGTTTTGTCTTGGTCTGGTATATTGTGTGTTGGGTTTTGACTTTTTGTTTTTACTTTATGTCGTATTCAACAAGTGTCTATTGCTTCTGCTATATGCAAGGCACGCTGATGATAATTCTGGGGGTGGAGTAGGGCAGTGGAAGTGTAAATGGGTATACTTAAAAATAAATAAAATCTTGGGGTTTGTGGGTGGCTCCGATGGTTAAGTGTCCAGCTCTTTTTTTTTTTTAATTTTTAAAAATGTTTATTTATTTTTAAGAGTAAGGGAGAAACAGAGTTTGAGTAGGGGAGGGGCAGAGAAAGAGGAAGAAAGAGAATCTAAAACAGGCTCCAGGCTCTGAGATATCAGCACAGAGCCCAACATGGGGCTTGAACCCAGGAACCATGAGATCATGACCCGAGCCAAAGTCAGACGCTCACCTGACTGAGTCACCCACGTGCCCCATTTTAGGTTTTCCTTAATTGCTTTCAACATGTTTCGCAATTTTCAAAAAACATATTGTATACTCCCTTGTTAAATTGATTCCTAAGCATTTTATTTTTTTAATGCTATCGTAAGTGGAATTGTTGAATTGTTTTCCTAATTTCATTTTTGAATTATTCATTACAAACGTATACAAATGGGACATGGGTGGCTCAGTCAGTTAAGTGTCTGACTTCAGCTCAGGTCAGGCTCTCACTGTTCTTGATATGAAGCCCTGTGCAAGGCTCTGCACCGACAGCACAGAGCTTTCTTGGGATTCTCTCTCTCCCTCCTTCTCTGCCCCTCCCCTACTCCTGCGCACACACGTATGCTTTATCTCTCTCTCTCAAAATAAATAAATAAACTTTAAAAAATGCATAGAAATGAAATTTATTTTTGAATATTGATCTTGTATCCTGTAGCCTTACTCAACCTGTTGATTTCTACCAATTTTTTTCGTGGATTCCTCCTATTTTCCGCATGGAAGATCGTGTTATCTGTAAATAGAGATATTTTTACTTTTCTTCCCAGTCTGAATACCTGTTTTCCCACACCTCTCATGAGAGTGTACTATGGATTTTTGTAATTAAATGATAAGTAAAATTTGGGGGGCGGGGGAAGATGTGACAAGAACTATGAAGGGACTAAGATTTTACCTGCTTGCAAACTCACAATTCGCCTGCCACAGTTTCCTGGAAGCCAGCACAAGTCTGAGCAAGACTCCAGGACGAGAGACAAAGGACTCTGTTCACCATGCAGGTAACATGAACCTCATGTTTGCCTGGTGCACATCTTGCCCTCCCCCACCTTCCAATTCCATTGGAAACTTAGGTAGTTGCTAAGCCTGCAGTGAGAGTTTAGTAAACTCCAGCCTTTTTTAAAGAGTCTGCTAGCAAACCTCCCTGACCTTTGTCGTAGAGTGCATCTTTTCTTTTTTTATCCTGATCAGCAATAAATCTTCCCTCTGCCCCCAAAAGGAGTTATTATCTCTATCTTCCAAGGCTGTTTGCTATACAAACATCCTTGAAAACATAGTCCATAGCAAAGGCTGTCAAAGCCTCTGTTGAAAAGACACGCAGAAACACACAAGACCTATACAGAATTGTCTTTCAGCAAGATTCTTTTCCGTTTGTTTTCCCCCAAGGTTGTGCTGCTACCAGCTGAGTTTCTTGTCAGTCTGAGAAGAAGGATAATCCTGTAGTTTCCTCCACTCTGGAATATAACAGGTACTGGCACATAGTAGGCCCTCATTAAATATTTCCTTTTTTTACTACTGGGTGGATGAATGGTTAAATGGAAGGATGAATTCCTGAAACACATGTGACATAATTACAATGAAACTCCAAGATCCACAATAAAATTCTGGATCTGCTAGTTGAAAATGTGCACATATGAACTATATCTTGCCATCTCCTCATCTGCATCCTCCTCATCATTCCTGTAGATAGTGTTTTTCATTCTTAACTGTCCACATTTAATGTCTGCTAAAAACATTACACAGAGTCCCCAACTGCTAAGAACTCAGATCCTTAAAACAGTGCACTACTTCCCTGTATAGCTTTGCAATTGTAGCGTGAAGCCCGATATGTCTGACAATTCCAGAGCACTCAGAACCCCAATCTTCTTCCTGCCTGGCCAGGACAGATATGGAATTACTGAACATTGTATTACTTTCCTTTACTGATATCAAATAGGGGATAAAAATATGTTTGGCATGAGATAAAATCCTTTTATGAGTTTGGGGAAGCTTTCTCCACTAAGGTACAACATAGTAGGAGTTTATATTTAATGGCGTTGTACTGCTTCTTGGTCCGAAATAAAAAGCACTTAACAAAATCAATGTGTAGCGTATTGTTAGTCAAGGTTTGGTACCCTCTCATCTGTACTGTTCAGTGTTCTTAACTGCAAACCACCACCTCCACTCTGACTAGTTCGTACAGGAATGTAAGGAATATTGGGTCATTCACAGAACCTTTGGAGGACCAGAGAGCCAGGCTCTGCCACTAGGCAACCAGAAGCAATGTCCAAGCACACCATGGGGGCCACTCTGCTACCAACACCACGGTCACTGGTAATTGGCACCAGTGACCTCTAGGAATGGACACCAGAAGTTCTGCCATTGATATTTTCAAAGTACTAGATGCCTCCTCCAGGGAAGAAAAGAAATGTCCCCACTGCTGCTTTCTCACTAAAGTCAATCACACTTGAATATGTCCGAGTGTGAGACCCAGGTCATATTCCAGAATCCTAGCTTCAAGGAAGTCTAGGCTATGAGTTTTCTGGTTTCAACCTTGGGACGGTAGAACACAGCCATGTGGAAAATGGCCAAAACATGTGTAACCTTATAGTGGATACTGTCAGTAAGGCTTTTGTCCGTATCCCCTTGGATCTCTTTCCCATTATTACATGTGCGAGGGGCATTCCTAACAACCAGTACCTTCCTCTGTTGTCAGAGAACTGCTCCCAGAATATCCCAATTCCTTTGTGTTATGGTCTGAATGTTTGTGTTCCCCCAAGATTCATATGTTGAAATGCTAACCCCCAAGGTGATGATATTAAAAGCTGGGTCTTAGGGAGGTTATTAGGTCACTAATGCCTTTATTTAAAAAAAAAAAAAAAAAAACACATAGATGGGGCACCTGGGTGGCTGTTGGTTGAGTGTCCAATTTGGGCTCAGATGATTCATGGGTGTAAGCACCACATTGGGCTCTCTGCTGTCAACGTGAAGCCCACATCAGATCCTCTGTTCCCCTCTCTCTCTGCACTTTCCCCACTCATGCACGCACTCTCTCTCTCAAATAAAAAATAAACATTTCAATAAATAAATGAATAAATAAATAAAAACAAACAGAAAGCTAGCTCACCTCTTCTACCATGTGAGGACACAGCAAAAAAGGTAACACGAGGAAGCAGATCGTCACTAGATATTAACACTACTAGCACCTTGATCTTGGATTTCTCAGCCTCCATACCTGAGAGAAATAAATATGTGTTGTTTATAAACCACCCAGTTTATAGTATTTTTGTTATAGCAGCCCAGATGTACTAAGACAGCTTGCCCCTATTTGAACCCTCTGAGGTGTGATCCTCACAGTGTTCAAGCTCCCCGGGGGAACTTTTCCTGATAGCACATCCTTACTTGCTTTCTTTCCTGTTCTCCTTCCCACTCTCCTGATTTTCTTGGGAACATTTACTAATAAATCACTTTTATTCAAATTCTTACCTCAGAGTTTGCTTCTGGTAAATGCAACAAGTACCTGAAAGTGGACCTAGAATATGGTAAGCACTCAGCCAATGTTCATTGGAAGGAAGCTGGTGTTAAGTTGCCACTGAGGACAATGTCCACCATATTCTTTAATCATGATTCCTGGAAGAGGCTTATGAAACAGGCGCTCCTCATCTGGTTCACTTACTACATTGGAGTCAGTTGTCACTCATGCAGTCAGGAAGAAAGGAGCAAAACAGCTGACACTGAAGTGCACTTTGCTCATCTAGGAGGTAGTCTTGCCTTGCTAGTTATATAATAATTGACAATTTACTTAACCCTTTTTGAGTTTAACTCTGTAGCATAAAATAATGCCAACCTTGAAAGGACCTAAAAATTGAATGATGGGTATCTGGGTGGTTCAGTCTGTTAAGACTCTGACTCTTGATTTAGGCTCAGGTCATTATCTCATGGTTTGTGAGTTTGAGCCCTGCATCAGCACTCTCCGGAGAGAGCCACCTTGGGATTCTATCTTTCTCTCTCTCTCTATTCCTCCCCTGCCCATGCTGGTGCATGCTTTCTCTCTTCCCCTCTCTCAAAAGTAAATAAATAAATAAACTTTAAAAAATAACAAATAAAAATAAATAAAAATTAAATAGGAGATTTCCTGGGGCGCCTGGGTAGCTCAGTCGGTTGAGTGTCCAACTTCAGCTCAGGTCATGGTCTCATGGTTCGTGGGTTCGAGCCCCGCATTGAGCTCTGTGCTGTCAGCTAGCTCAGAGCTTGGAGCCTGCTTCAGATTCTGTATCTCCCTCTATCTCTGACCCTTCCCTGATCATGTTGTCTCTCTCTCTCTCTCTCTCTCTCTCTCTCTCTCTCTCTCAGAAATAAATAAAACATTACCAAAAAAAATTTTTATTAAAAATAAATAAATAAATAAATAAATAGGAGATTTCCTGGTTCTTAGTAGAGCCACTCCAAAAAGTTAGTTCCCTTTCCTGCTCTTTCCAGCTAACTGAAAGTTAAACTGAAAGAAAATGTTTCATCTTCATATTTGTCAATGTGTACAAATGAGTCAAATATAGATTAAAAAATAAAAGCTGGGGGGCGCCTGGGTGGTCAGTCGGTTAAGTGTCTGAATTTGGCTCAGGCCATGATCTCTTGGTTCATGAGTTCAAGTCCCACATCAGGCTCTGGGCTCACAGCTCAGAGCCTGGAGCCTGCTTTGGATTCTGTGTCTCCCTCGGTCTCTCTCTCTGCCCCTCCTGCACTTGTGCTCTAACTCTCTCTCTCTCTCTCAAAAATAAATTAAATAAACAAACTAACAAACAAATAAATAAATAAAATCTGGGCAGGAGAAGTTTCAGCCATCCCAGGCTACCATGATTTGGCTGTGCCAAAGATGAGATGGTCTACATGATCAGGAGATTGGTTACATACAAGAAGACTGAGAAAATAAGTCAATATATTGAGCATAATGGGAGCCATATTTCTCATTCTCAGGGAAGAGAGGTAGAAATATAAAGGGGAAGTCTAGGATAAAACATCTATGGTTGGATTGTAATTGGAGGTATCAATCTGAATTCCTGATTGATTCAAGTTTGTCTTAAGAGTAATGGAAAGGGCACCTGGGTGGCTTAGTTGGTTAAACATCTGACTTCAGCTCAGGTCATGATCTCACAGTTCATGAGTTTGAGCCCTACATCAAGCTGTCTGCTGTTAGCACATAGCCTGCTTTGGATCCTCTGTCCCCTCTGTCTCTGACCCTCCTCTGCCCTCCCTCTCCTCTCTCAAAAATAAACAGTAAAAAAAAATTTTTCTAAGAGTAACAGGAAGCTACTGGAAGACTACAGGGTGAAGTCCGAGGTGTAGGCAGTTCATCATAAGATTTGCACTAGGAAAATATTACTATACTGTGGCAAAATGTGCACAACAGATTGGAAAAGGTAAAGAGTGAACTTGCAAAACAAATAAGGGATTACTGTGGCACTTTGGTTAAGGGTTTGCCTTCAGCTCAGGTGACGATCTGATGGTCTGTGAGTTTGAGCCCCACACTGGGCTCTGCACTGACAGCTCAGAGCCTGGCGCCTGCCTCAGATCCAGATTCTGTGTCTCCCTCTCCTCCCTCTCTCTCCCTCTCCTGTGCGCTCTCTCTCTCTCTCAAAAGTAAATAAACATTAAAAAAAAATTTTTTTATATTGAAAGGGGTTACTAATGTGGCTGAAACAAAAGTTAATGGTAGCCTTGATGAAATACAGCCAGATCAACACTAAACCACCCTACACACCAGAACACTGATTTGAGGATTAACACAATTGGCACAACTTGAACCACAAATTTAGCAGGTATGCGCGTAAAGAGGTGAACTGCAGGAGAGAGAAACCGCAGAGGGCAGGAAGCTGTTTTTTCTTGTGGAGAGAGAAGAGACAGGGGGAGACTGTGGGGAAAAGCACCCCCGCAAAAGCAGCTGGAGAGAAAGTGGAAAAGCAGGAACAGCCACAGGGACTGAACTAAAAAGGGAGAAAGGAGAAAGGAGAGGGTTTAAATTCCATTAAGACTCTATAAACAGGGGGAGTGCAGAGTCTAAAAGTCCGCAGCTCCATACCTGGCAGTGATCTGGTGGGAAGTGTGAATTCCCAGGAGAAGAGTGGGGTCCGGAGCATCCTCGGGCCACATGGAGAGAGGAGGTTCCCCTGATGGGAGGACATTTGGTAGAGGCTGTGCAGGTCCCCACAGGGCAAGGTCTCAGCAGATCCCAAAGAACAACCACCTTTGCAGATGCTGGAACAAGGTCGTTAAGGGTGAAATCTGGTGCCAGCCATGTGTTGTGATTCTCCATAATCCTTGAAACGCTGCCGCTATATGATTGCATGAACTTTCTCTGGAGCGGGCGGGCACCCAGTTGCAGTCTCTGGGCATGGGCAGCAGCACTGTCCTGCGAATGGTCCTGGGTGCAGCAGACACCCAGCCATTGCTCGGTGAGACCCTCCCACAGAGGGGCAGAACGGGTCAAAGCCGCATCTGAGATAAAGCTCAGGAGGGAGGCGGCGTCGGGCAAGCTGACAGCTTGGTCGCAAACAGTGTAAAAGCAGGTAGTGGAACGAAGTCGGAGACAAAGGACAGGTGCGCAATTTCTGATGGGGAGAACAGAGTTCAGACACTAGAGACTGTGCAGCTGTGTGGCGCCTTTTTCACCGCTCCCGCGCATGCGCATACACACCCACAAGCACCACAACCGCCCATCCCAGTAAGTTAAGTAGCGCCATCTTGTGTAGAACAGAGCTATTACACTAAGCCCCTCCCAACTAGGCCAACCTGGCTCTTCAGCAACACAAGTCTCTCCGCCTATTTAGTGTAGGGACTATAAAGTGCTTAATATTTTGACTTCTAGGGGGAAACAATGTAATTTCAATTATATTTCAGTCTGTTCACTGGTCCATCTATTCAATTTTCTTTTTTTCTTTTTCATTTCTTTTCTTTTTCTTGAATACAGAAAGAAAAAAATTTTATTTTTATTTTCAATTTTTATTAAAAACAGTTTTCTTTAATTTTTTCTATTATATTTTTTACTTATTTGTAAATTATTCCAATTCTATTTTACTTACATCATTTCATTTTATTCTTTTTTTTAATGTTTTATTTATTTCTAGGAGAGAGAGAGAGAGAGAGAGAGCATGAGCAGGGGAGTGTCAGAGAGAGAGGGAGTCACAGACTGAAACAGGCTCCAGGCTCTGAGCTAGCAGTCAGCACAGAGCCCGAGGCGGGGCTCGAACCCACGAACCTCGAGATCATGACCTAAGCGAAAGTTGGACGCTTAACCGACTAAGCCACCCAGGCGCCCCACATTTTATTCTATTTCATTGTATTCATTTTTTTCAAATTTGCAAACGTTTTTTCCTTTTTGTTTTTCTTTTTCCCTTTTTTCTCTAATCTATCAAGCTCCTTTCAACACCCAGACCAAAACACACCTAGGATCTAGCATTATTTATTTGATTTTGTGTGTGTGTGTGTGTTTTTAATTTTAACTTGTTTGACCTTATTAATTCATTTCCTTCCTTCAAAATGATGAAACAAAGGAATTTACCCCAAAAGAAAGAGCAGGAAGAAATGACAGCCAGGGATTTAATCACACAGATACAAGCAAGATGTCTAAACCAGAGTTTAGAATCACAATAATAAGAATGCCAGCTGAGGACAAAAATATATTAGAATCCCTTTCTGCGGAAATAAAAGAAGTAAAAGCTAGTCAGGATGAAATAAAAAATGCTGTAACTGAGCTGCAATCGCAGATGGATGCCATGATGGCAAGGATGGGTAAGGCAGAACAACAAATCATTGATATAGAGGACAAATTTATGGAGAATAATGAAGTAGGAAAAAAAGGGGAGAATAGGCAAAGGAGCACAAAATAATTAGAGAACTCAGTGACTCATTAAAAAGGAACAATATCAGAATCATAGGGGTCCCAGAAGACGAAGGGAGAGAAAAAGAGGTAGAAGAGTTATGTGAGTAAATCATAGCAGAAAACTTTCCAAACCTGGGGAAAGATACAGACATCAAAATCCAGGAAGCACAGAGGACTCCCATTAGATTCAACAAAAACCGGCCATCAGCAAGGCATATCATAGTCAAATTCACGAAATACTCAGGCAAGGAAATTATGAAAACAGCAAGGGAAAAAAGTCCTTAACCTACAAGGGAAGACAGATCAGGTTCACAGCAGGCCTATCCACAAAAACTTGGCAGGCCAGAAAGGAGTGGCAGGAGATATTCAATGTGCTGAATCAGAAAAATATGCAGCCAAAAATTCTTTATCCAGTAAGGCTATCATTCAAAATAGGAGAGATTAAAAGTTTCCCAGACAAACAAAAAAGTAAAGGAGTTCATGACCACTAAACCAGCCTTGCAAGAAATTTTAACAGAGACTCTCTGAGGGGAGAAAAGAATACTAATAAATAAATAAATAACCAAGAGCAACAAAGATTAGAAAGGACCAAAGACCACCACCAGAAACTCCACCCTACAAAACACATAATGGCAATAAATTCATATCTTTCAATACTCACTGTAAATGTCAATGGACTAAATGCTCAACCAAAAGACATAGGGTAACAGAAAGGATAAGAAAACAAGATCCATCTATATGCTGTTTGCAAGAGACGCACATTAGACCTAAAGACACCTTCAGATTGAAAGTAAAGGAATGGAGAACCATCTATCATGCTAATGGTTGACAAAAGAAAGCCGCAGTAGCCATAATTATATCACACAATCTCGACTTTAAAATAAAGACTGGGGGTACATGGCTGGCTCAGTCAGTTAGGTGTCTGACTTCAGTTCAGGTCATGATCTCACCACTTGTGAGTTCAAGCCCCGCATCAGGCTCTGTACTTGCAGCTCGGAGCCTGGAGCCTGCTTCGGATTCTGTGTCTCCCTCTCTTTCTGCCCTTCACCCACTTGTGCTCTCAGCCTCAGAAATAAATAAATGTTAAACATTTTTTTAAATAAAATAAAATAAAGACTGTACTGGAGGCAGCCTCATTCTTGGTCTTCTAAAGCACTTTCTTTTGGCTACTACGATTCAGTGTAAGTTATACCTTCTGTGATTTGTGCGTTTGCCTCACCTCTTTGACCATGTTTTAATGACCTTTGTATCTCCTTAGCTGCTCAGTAAATATTTGAATGAATCAAAAATAAAATAAAGACTGTAACAAAAGATGAAGAAAGGCATTATATCATAATTAAGGGGTCTATACACCAAGAAGACCCAACAATTGTAAACAATTATGCTCCAAATGTGAAAGAACCCAAATACATAAATCCATTAATCACAAACAAAAAGAAACTCATTGATAGTAACAACATAATAGTAGGGGACTTCAAAACCCCACTTACAGCAATGGACAGATCATCGAAACAGAAAATCACCAAGGAAACTGGTGGCTTTGAATGACACACTGGACCAGATGGACTTAACAAATATATTCAGAACATTTCATTCTAAAACAATAGAATACACATTCTTCTCCAGTGCACATGGATCATTCTCCAGAAAAGATCACCTACTGGGACACAAATCAGCCCTCAACAAGTACAAAAAGATGGAGAGCATACCGGGCATATTTTCATACCACAGCGCTATGAAACTCAAAATCAACCACAAGAAAAAATTTGGAAAGGCAACAAATACTTTGAGACTAAAGAACATCCTTCTAAGGAATGAACAGGCTAACCAAGAAGTTAAGAAGGAAATTAAAAAGTACATGGCAGCCAACAAAAATGATAACACCACAGCCTAAAACCTCTGGGATGCAGCAAAGGCAGTCATAAGAAGGAAGTATATAACAATACAGGCCTTGCTAAAGAAGGAAGAAAGGACTTACATACACAACCTAGCCTTACACCTTAAAGAGCTGGAAAAAGAATACAAATAAAACCCCAAACCCAAAGAAGACAGGAAGTAATAAAGATTAGAGCAGAAATCAATGCTATTGAAACCAAAACAAACAAACAATAAGAGTAGAACAGATCAATGAAACAAGGAGCTGGTTCTCTGAAAGAATCAACAAAATTGATAAACTGCTAGCCAGTTTAATCAAAAAGATAAAGGAAAGGGCCCAAATAAATAAAATCAAGAATGAAAGAGGAGAGATTACAACCACAGAGCAGAAACACAAACAATAATAAGAGAATATTATGAGCAATTATATGCCAATAAAATGGGCAATCTGGAAGAAATGGACAAATTCCTAGAAACATATAAACTACCAAAACTGAAACAGGAAGAAATAGAATATTTGAACAAACCTATAACCAATGAAGAAATACAATTAGTAATCAAAAATCTCCCCCAAAACAAGAGTCCAGGGCCAGATGGCTTTCCAGGGGAATTCTACCAAACATTTAAGAAAGAGTTAACACCTATTCTTTGAAGCTCTTCCAAAAAAATAGAAATGGAAGGAAAACTTCCAAATTCATTCTCTGAAGCCATCATTATTTTGATTCCAAAACCAGACAAAGATCCCACGAAAAAGAACTACAAACCAACTTCCCTGATGAACATGGATGCAAAAATCCTCAACAAGATATTAGCCAACCAGATCCAACAATACATTAAAAAATTTTATTCACCACAACCAAGTGGGATTTATACTTGGGATTCAGGGCTAGTTCAATATCCACAAAACAATCACTGTGATCTATCACATCAATAAAAGAAAGGACAAGAACCACATGATCCTCTCGATAGATGCAGAGAACCCATTTGACAAAATACTCCTGAAATCATTGCGCACTATATTCTAACTTGGATAGCCTGGAGTTGATGGTGGTGATAGAAATGGAAAATTTTTGACTGATTCAAGAAATATTGAGGAGATAAAAAGTGACATGACTTGGTGATGGATTGACTATAGATCACAAGGAAGAGGAAATGTTCAAAATGATAGCTAAGTTTTTGGTTTGCTAAACTAAGTAAATGATGCCATCCAATGAGGTACAAAACAGAAGATAATCAGGTTTAAGGAAAATATCATGTGTTGACTTTTAAACGTAAAGAACTTGAGCTTCATTTGTGACAAACATTGTGGGGTTCTGGAAACCAACCAAAGGGAATGTTTCAAGAAGAAGAGAGATCAACTATGTTGACAGCTGTAGAGAGGTGAAGAAATATATAGCTAAAAAAATATCCATGAGAGAGCTCCTTCAGGGTACATATGGGTGGAGAAGCCAGGTTGGAATGGGTTGAGAAGTGATCAGAGGGAAAGGAAATGGAGGCACTTGTCCTTGCCTACACAAAAACACTTGTAGGAAATGTCCTTATGTTGGCCTAAAAGGAAAGTGCCATAATTCTAACCAAATCAGAAATATCAAGTGAATTCAAGGTCACTTGGGATGAAATTAATCTCAGTTTATACCTGTCATGCTACCCAGTTGTCTAAGCTCCAAAAGAATGGAACTTGCTCTAAAAAAGCACAATAGTCACTCATTACCATGATCATTCTGATTGGAAAATAAGAATTCTACGAAAATTGCTACAGAAAAGTCACTTTAGCTTTTCTTAAATGAATTTCTTTTTTTAAGTGTTTATTTTTGAGAGAGAGAGAGAGAGAGCACCCACCTACAGGAGGGTTAGAAAGAGAGGGAGGCAGAGGATCTGATGCAATTCGGCCACCCAGGCACCTCTGGAGTCACTTTAGCTTTTAAAGTCATGCATTCCAAGGGGTGCCTGGGTGGCTCAATCAGTTAAGCATCCGACTTTGGCTCAGGTCATGATCTCGCAGTTCTTGACTTTGAGCCCCAAGTTGAGCTCTGTGTTGACAGCTCAGGGCCTGGAGACTGGTTGGATTCTGTGTCTCCCTCTCTCTGCCCCTCACTTGCTCGGGCTCTCTCTCTCTTTCTCTCTCAAAAATTTAAAAAAAGTTTAAAACCAATATTTTAAAGTCATGCATTCCTCTGTGTTCTCTACACATGGGCTGTGTCATCCCATAATGCTTTCCTCCCATATCCAAAACCTTATCCAAGCTTCATACCAAGTTTTTTTTTTATCAGTGAGTCTTTTCTGGTTATAGTCATATCACATCTTATTTGGGAAACCTTAGCATTTGTGCCTGTAACCTTCACTGTGGTGAATCAGGCCTTGTTCACAAATCGCTAAATATTTTCACAATAGATTATGAAGCCCCAGCAGGCACAGGCAGTGATGTCTCAATCTTTTATATGTTACTAAGACTCTTTTTGTATATTCAAATTAAGTAGAGTATTGTAAACTGCTCCATTTCTATCTTCCAACCCGGTCCACAAATTTCCCTGTAATAAATAACAGCTAATATTCATGGATCACTGTGTACCATTCAAAATGTTCTAGACATTTTCACATAACATATAATCTTCCCAGAAACTCTATGATATATATATATTTCGATCCCTATTTTACAAATAAGAAAATTGAGGTACAGAAAGGCCAAGTGACACAATTAATGAAGTGACACAGTTGCAGTTGAAACAAACAGAAAGCTCACCTTCCTAAATTTTTAGCAACAGAAAAATAACCCTAATAAGGCCTGGTCCTCTCCACCCAAGTTTTAATCATGTGCCAGGATTAAGTAGCATAGTTTGCAGTCGGGTTTTAAAAGATACTGTAGTCTATTTAATCACACATCGTACATTTTCTATGCCTTCTTACGCGATGCTACAAGAATGGGCTGTATTCTTGACGTATTCTCTGACGGCCCAGAGGTGGCGCTGCAGGGACAGGTAAGCGCGCGGGCAGCCTCGATACGAGGGGCTGACCCCGGGAAATGATTCGATGTCACCCATGGTAGGCGGTGCCTAAGGAAGAGCAGGAGATAGCGAGTGCTCCGTTGTGCGCAGGCGCGGGACTGGGCCCTCCCCCGGGAGTGAGGGCTGCTGGGCCCGATGACGTGGCCTGGCAACGTCCGCTCCGGTGCGCCTCGGGGTAGCCCGGCGCCGCCGGAACTGCCCGCGGCCTAGTCCCGACGCGCGTGTGCCAGTGAGCTGGAGCCCGGGACAGCGGCGGCGGCGGCCTGGCCTGGGGGGACCCGACGGGGCCCGCTATCATGGGGGAGTGACGCGCCTGCGCCCGCTGTTCCGCGGCAGCGGCGAGACATGAGGAAACTCCGCGGCGGGGGCAGTGGCGGCGGCTCCTGAGCCCCGGGATGGAGGAGAAATACGGCGGGGACGTGCTAGCCGGCCCCAGCGGCGGCAGTGGCCTCGGGCCGGTGGACGTGCCCAGCGCTCGGTGAGTGACCCACCCGGCTCGCGCCCCGGCGCGGCTTTCCCACTCGCGGACCCAGACTGCAGCCGCCCCCCGGACGCGCGCGGGCACCGGCGTCCCTCCGGTGCCGCTGACAGCCCGGAACTCGCTCTGCTCAGCGCGCGCGCCCCGCAGCCGTCCGTCCGTCCTGTCCCCCTGCTCCCGCGCCCGTGGCTTTCATTGGCTCCCCCGTTGCCCGCTGCAGAATGAATGCTCTAAAACCTGGGGCCGTTCTGCTGGAGTTTCTGGTCTGTTCAAGCCAGACCGTAACCTTCGCACTGCCTCCCGGGTCACGGGCGAGGTTTTTCTGGTCTGTGACAGACATTTCTGTTGGCTCTTTCTCCCAGAAACAGTAGTTCAGTGACTACTTAACCTTTCTGACGTCTCCCTGCGTAAGTTAGGGGAAGGTGTCACCATCTTCAGGCGAAGAAACCAAAGTACAAACGGATGCACTTCGATATTCAGGTTAACCCCGTACTTCAAAAATTCAGCCCGGCATCTAGTTTTCTTAATCTTTCTTGTTTTATTTTTTTTTATTATTATTAAATGAGAAATGTGTGTTAATAAGAACCAAAAAAAGAAAAACCCCACAAACACTACAAAAATTTATAGATGAAAAGCGAAAATTCCTTTTTATCAGCCTGCACCCTCTGTGTTCCCTCTAACCTCCGGAGGTAAATAGAATAACCACTTGAGAGTGTCCTTGATTTGTCTTAAGTTCTGAAGGAGTGTCAAAAATGCATAGAATTTAGCCCAACAGTTTTGTTGGAATTGGTATTTAGTGTCTTAATTTTTAATGAGGTTCTGTTTTTTCCTTACTCCTTTTGAGATTTAAAGATTGTTTTGATAAATTCTTCGGAACTATAGAAATAGCATTGCTAACAGCTCTTTTTAGTGGAAAGGAAAGAACACATAAAAGGCTGGAACAGAACTTTAATCAATTGCATTTTTGTAGTAAAAGTTTAATTTTCTAATCTCTTGTAAATAACACCATCACATATTATTGACTGAACCATGACAGGGAAGACAGGGAAATGCAATAGGCAATTCTGGTCTGGAATTTGGTAGTAGAGGGAGGGAATTGTAAAGGACAGTAATAGGTCTGTTGACAAAATTGGACTATGGGTGATAAAGTATCATAACGATGTTGAATTTTCTGAAGTTGACAACTTTCCTGATTTTATAAGGAAGTAGCCATGTTCTTAGGAAATCCAACTCTTCAAGGGTAAAAATGTGTTATAAGTCACTTACTGTTAAGTGGTTGGGGGGAAAAACGCCAGTATTTAAGGAGAGAGAGATAATAAGACAAATGGAACAGTAACAATGAGGAAATCCAGGTAAAGGGTATGGTGTACAATTCTTGCCATTTTTCTGTAAAGTAGTAATTATTTTTATTAAAAAAATAGTTTAAAGCTATTATTTATTCAACAGATTACTATCTTAGATGTAGTAAACAGTCTTTTGATAATCCTATTACTTGCTTAGCAGAACTGCCTTTCTCTTGTATTAGAAAAATTCAACCCAGGAGTGATTGCATTTTTAATAGATTCCCAGTTGCAACAATTTTCCTTTGTATAGACTAATAAATACTAGTTATAATCTGCAGCAAAAACTAGTCCATAAATCCTTTAATTGTGCATATTTTTATGCTCCAATTCACAATTTAAAACAATTGTTTAAAATCTTTATTTTTGGCTTCTCTAAGTACTCTTTGCAGGAAACAGGGTGACCGTCCACATTTGTTGAACACCTGTGTCTGATGTGCTTTGAGTATAGCATCTCATTTAATCCTTACTACGGTGCTCTACATTACATAATAGTATCCGTGTTTCACAGATCAAGAAACTGATATATAGAAAAAAGTTTATTTTCCCAAGGTCACAGAACTAATAACTGAACTAGGAATCAGTTATTTTACACCCCATGCATCACACTGATTTTGGTTTTTGTTTACTGGAGAACCATGAGCTGTTGCAGTGGGCAAATACCAAGAAGCACATTTAAATCCAAACCCAAATTTCAGTAATTACAGGTTTAGAGAACCAGAGACTTTTGTAATCCTTTATATAAAAGACCAGTCATATATTTGACGGAATTAGTTAATGGAATATAATGATTGATAACTTGGGTAGGTCAAATGTATCTCCCAGAGTTGCCCAGAGAGTGGCTCAAGGGCCACTACCACTGTTGAAGAGCCTCCCTCTCCTCACTCCCACATCTTTCCTTCTTAGTAAATGAAGCTGTTCAATGTTTCCCTGCATAATATGAATTACTTATTAGTATATGGTTATTTGGCCTTAGCTAGTATTTCATCTCTAGGCCAACAGGAAGATTTCATTGAGACTTTAAAAATCAGAGCCCAAGGCGCCTGGGTGCCTTAGTCAGTTGAGCGTCCAACTCTTGATTTTGGCTCCGGTCGTGATCTCACAGTTCATGGGTTCATGCCCTGCCTGCGTCTAACAGTGCAGAACCTGCTTGCAATTCTCTCTCTCCTCCTCTCTGTCTGCTCCTCCCCTACAGTTGCACACACACTCTCTCAAAGTAAGTAAATAAAATCAGAGAGTCCAGCTTTTAACTAAATGTTAAAATAATTTTCCTAGTTTAAAAATGGTAGCAAAAATGTTCAACATGTATTATACAGAAAGTCACATAGTAATATCAAAATATGTTTACAACTGTGAATATGTCAATATGTAATATATGCATGTGTCCATACATGGAAATGGAAAGGACAAGGCTTGGAAGGATGACCAGTTAGTCAGCTATGAGGAGGAAATTAGGAATGATTTTATCTAAAATTTTAGGGGTGCCTGGGTGACTTGGTTGAGTGTCCGACTTCGGCTCAGGTCATAATCTCACAGTCTGTGGGTTACAGCCCTGCGTCAGGCATCGGGCTCTGTGCTGACAGCTCAGAGCCTGGAGCCTGCTTCAGTTTCTGTGTCTCCCTCTCTCTCTCTGCCCCACCCCCACTCGCTCTCTGTCTCAAAGTAAAATAAAGACATAATTTTTTTTTAATTTTAATAACAAATAGTTTGTTAGAAATTATTTTTATAATCTATGTATCTTAAAAATTAAAAAGGGAATAAAGAAAATTAGCGTCATAATAAGGGTATTATTGGCTCAGGTGATGGTCTCTCCATTGTGAGATCAAGCCCTGTGCTTATGCCTGCTTAAGATTCTCTCTTTCCGAATAAAAATCCTGCCATTTGCAGCAACTTGGATGGAACTGGAGGGTATTATGCTAAGTGAAATAAGTCAATCAGAGAAAGACAGATACCATGTTTTCACTCATATGTGGATCTAGAGAAACTTAACAAAAGACCATGGGGTGGGGGGGGGCACCCGGGTGGCTTAGTCGGTTAAGCGTCCGACTTTCGCTCAGGTCATGATCTCGCGGTTCGTGGGTTCGAGCCCCACGTCGGGCTCTGTGCTGACTGCCAGCTCAGAGCCTGGAGCCTGTTTTAGTCTGTGACTCCCTCTCTCTCTGACCCTCCCCTGCTCACGCTGTCTCTCTCTCTTATAAATAAATAAAAACATCAAAAAAAAAAAAAAAGAAAGACCATGGGGGAAGGGACGGAGGGGAAAATAATAATAGTTACAAACAGAGAGAGAGAGAAACAAACCATAAGAGACTCTTAAATACAGACAACAAACTGAGGGTTGATGAGGGGTGGAGGAGAGGGGAAAATGGATGATGGACATTGAGGATGGCACTTGTTGGGATGAGCCCTGGGTGTTGTATGTAAGGTAATTTGACAGTAAATTACGTTTTTTAAAAAAGATTCTGTCTTGGGGCACCTGGGTGGCCCAGTCGGTTAAGCGTCTGACTTCAGCTCAGGTCATGATCTCACGGTTCGTGGGTTCGGCCCCGCGTCGGGCTCTGTGCTGACTGCCAGCTCAGAGCCTGGAGCCTGTCTCAGAGTCTGTGTCTCCCTCTCTCTCTGACCCTCCCCTGCTCACGCTGTCTCTCTCTCTCTCCTAGAAATAAATAAAACATTAAAAAAAAAAAAGATTCTGTCTTTCCCTGCACCTCTTTGTCCACCTCTCCCCCTATCAAAAAAGTTAAATTTTTTTTAAAAGATCATAATATGGGACACCTGGGTGACTTGGTTAAGAGTCCAACTTTGGCTCAGGTCATGATCTCGCAGTATTGTGAGTTCAAGTCCCACGTCAGGTTCTGTGCTAACGGCTCAGAACCTGGAGCCTGCTTGGGATTCTCTGTCTGCCTCTCTCTCTCTACCCCTCCCCTGCTCATGCTCTCTCTGTCTCTCAAAAATTAACATAAAAAATAATAAAAAGGATCGTAATAGTAACAAATTATCAACTATTTTACTTAATGTTCCTTCAGCCTAAATCTTGCTTTTGAAGTACCAAATTTGTGTATTTTAAAGTTTTATTAATACTTTTTTTTAATGTTTATTTTTGAGTGATGGAAACAACACGATCTCATAGTTCATGAGTTTGAACCCTGCATCAGGGTCTTCCATCCTTCTCTGTCTCTGCCCTTCCCCTGCTCACACTTTTTTTTTCTTTCTCTCTCTGTCAAAAATACATAAAAACATTAAAAACAGCTTAAAAATAATTTCCCATATTGCCCCATCTTGGTAAAAAAAAGTATATTAAATATAACTTGCCTTTTCCTTAATGACTTCTGGTCATTATGATTCATCTGGTTAACTGAGCTTAAGTAGTTATTTATTCGAAGGTTTAATCCTATTATTAGTATTTTACAAATGCAGCTGTCTGGTTTGAAATACCCTTTCCCTTTTCTTCCATTGTAATTCCTACTTAATCTCTAATACACAGTTACACATCTCAAACTCTGAAGACAGACCTTTGCTTCCCAAGTTACAGTTAGATGCTTCTACATCAATTTTTTTTAAAACTCCCATTACTTATTTGGGTCACATACATAAATGCTTGCTTGCTTGGCTGACTTCTGTAGGCCTCAGACTCCTTGAGGGCAGGGTATCTGTAAAAAGTCACAGATAGTACCTAGAAATATGTTGAGTTGTAAGTAATCAAACTAAAAGACCTTTAAACAAATAGGCATATATTCTTCTCACATAAAAGAAACCAAGGTTGCAGGTATTTGTTCATCACCTCAGTGATACCATCTAGGACTCAGATTCTTTGGTTTTGCTTTCTGCCATCCTAAGTTTATTGGCTTTCATATTCAGGCTTGTTCAAAGATTCTTTTAGACACTTTTTAGATAATGTTAACTTTCTGATAACATTTTTTAGATAAAGGTCCTCCCTTGAAGGTAGAAAGAAGACAGAAGCATTTGCAGCTGAGTCTTGCCCTTTTATCAGGAAGAGGGAACACTATACTTGAAGCCACCCTGTAGGTCTTCCCTCAAGCCTCATATGGCATCTGGCATATAGTACGTGTGCAAACAATATTTGAAGAATGGCTAACTAACCCCGTGAAGAATGTGAGAGCCCCACGGCTCTTCGCTGACATTGAGAATTCCCAGAGTGGTGATTTTTAATGTACGTCTGTCTGTTTTTCCTGGTCTTTGTTTTTTCCCTCCCTATCTCAACATTGTTGTTCTTTGTGTCCTTGTTTTTATCCTGTTGCCTTAGTATCATACCTAATTAAGAGGTTAAGGAGTAAAGCCCTTGAGGTTTCTAGTGTCCCACTGTACTTGATTTCATTCTTTTCTTTCATTCCGAGTCCATCTGATAGTTCAGATTGCCACAAGCATGGACTACCACTTAATGTACTATATTTTTGCACTGTATATGTTACTGAATGAGATAGTACTGTAACACACAAGTATAGTTGTAGAATTAGCATTCTTTCTCTTGGTGAACACTTACTGAGCACGATGTGGTTCTCTTGTTTTGAACTAATGGCGGATTTCTATCCCAATTTTTATTTTCATTGGTTAGTTTTGAATTGCTACCTGACCAGAATATTTATTTAGCCTTAATATAGATAATATGTTCAGCATACTTAAGTCTATATGACTTTTTTCCTCTAGCTTAAATGAGCCAACATATAAATTAATCTTAGGGTTTTTTTTTTTTTTATATTTTTATTTTATTTTGAGAGAGAAAGAGAATGTGAGCAGGGGAAGAGCAGAAAGAAAAAGAGACACAGAATCTGAAATAGGCTCTAGGCTCTGAGCTGTCAGCACAGAGCCCAACGCGGGGCTCGAACCCATAGATTGTGAGATCATGACCTGAGCCGAAGTCAGAAGCTCAACCGACTGAGCCATCCAGGTGCCCCTGTTAATCTTACATTTTAATGTGCACTTCGTCTTTCATATTTAAAGATGATTTCATATTTAAAGCCTGGGTGGCTTGGTTGGTTAAGCATCCAACTTTGCCTTAGATCATGATCTCTCAGTTCATGGCTTCGAACCCCACATCAGGCTCTGTGCTGACAGCTCAGAGCCTGGAGCCTCCTTTGGATTCTGTATCTCCCTTTCTATCTGCCCCTCCGTCCCCTCTCAAAAATAAATAAGCAATTAAAAATTTTTTGAAATAAAGATGACTTTACTGTTTGTGTAGGCCACTATGAGTATATAACTGAAAGATGATTTTACTGTTTGTGGGCCACTCTGAATGTATAATAATTGTAATATATAATATAAATTATTATGAATGTATAATTGAGATGGGAACTCTCAAAGCCTTTGGATGAACTTTTATTTTCTGTGTGTCTTATTTAAAAGAGCATACCTGGGCACCTGGCCAGCTCAGTAAGTAGAGCATGTGACTCTTGATCTCCATCCAGATCATGAGTTCAAGCCTCATGTTGGGCATGGAGCCTACTTAAAAGATAAAGGGATGCTTAGATGGCTCAGTCAGGCGACAGACTCTTAATTTCCGCTCAGGTCATGATCTCCCAGTTCGTGGGTTTGAGCCCCCTGTCAGGCTCTGGGCTGACATTGTGAAGCCTCCTTGGGATTCTCTCTCTCTCTCTCTCTCTCTCTCTCTCTCTCTCTCTCTCTCTCTCTCTCTCTCTCTACCCCTCCCTTGCTTGTGCACTCAAAATAAATAAATGTTTAAAAAATTAAAAATAAGAAAGCAAGCAAGCAAGCACCCATACTTAAGAGACATAGGCTTGACCCTAGTGAACTTTGTGGGCTTTAATCTGTGACAGAGAGGAATTGAGCTAGAGAATCTCTAAGGTGTTAGCATTCAATTTTTTCTAGCACATGGACATTTACTTTCATACCTGGACAATTTCTAGACATTTGGTTGATTTCCCAGTTGAACAGTTCAACTGTCCGCAGACAGTCCAAAAACAAAATACACTTGGGGTACCTGGGTGTCTCAGTCATTTGAGCTTCCGACTCTTGATTATGGCTCAGGTCTTTATCCCATGGTCGTGGGATGGAGCCCCATGTAGGGTTCATGCTCAGAGTGAAGCCTGGGTAAGATTCTCATCCTTTCTCTCTCCCCCTCTCTCCCCTCCCTCCTCCCCCTCCTTCTCTTTCCCTCTCTTTTTGTCTTTTTCTCTCCTACTGTACCCCTCCCATGCTTCGGTTCATGTGCTCTCTCTCTTTCTTAAAACAGGAAAAAAAAAAAAAAGCAAAAACAAAATACATTTGATTTTAAAGGTATAAGTTTGCATTTTCCACAAACGTGCAAACCTATGTAACTTTCAGCATAATGAAGCTGTAGGGCATTTTTTTTACCATGTCAGGCTATCGATCTTTTGTGGGGTTTTTAAAAACTTTTTTTTTAATTTTTTTAATGTTTTATTTATTTCTAGGAGAGAGAGAGAGAGAGACAGCGTGAGCAGGGGAGGGTCATAGAGAGAGTCACAGACTGAAACAGGCTCCAGGCTCTGAGCTGGCAGTCAGCACAGAGCCCGACGCGGGGCTCGAACCCACGAACCGCGAGATCATGACCTAAGCGAAAGTCGGACGCTTAACCGACTAAGCCACCCAGGCGCCCCTAAAAAATTTTTTTGATATTTGTTTATTTTTGAGAGAGACGGAGACAGAGCATGAATGGCTCCAGGCTCTGAGCTGTCAGCACAGAGTGTTATGTGGGGCTCAAACTCACAAACCATGAGATCATGACCTGAGCAGAAGTCAGACGGCTTAGGCTTAACTGACTGAGCTACCCATCGCACCCTGATTGGTCTTTTAAACAAATTTTTAAGGAAGTCTGTACTGACCAACAAATTGGTTAACTAGGCACTTCTTTAAAATGCTTTAAGATGTGACTTAAATTATTCGACAATAATATTTTTATTAGTTTTTGGGTGATTAATTTTCACATAGTTAAAATCCCCAGTTTACACTTTATATAAAAAGACCCCCAGATTATGTTCATGATAAGAAAAACCACTTTGTTTCAGTTTTTCTTTTTAACTTAGTATGATACTATCTGGACTAAAACAGAAAATGAGTCATCCTTGATGGTGAAGATGCTGAGATTCATTCTTTTAAGGACTAAAATTTGTTTTACTAATTCCATCAAAATCTTCCTAAAATCTGTATTTTCCTGCCTTCTTAATCAGATTACTGTTTCTTTAGTATAGTTTAGCTCTTTCTTGTTAATTCACTGCCATGGCACTTGATTATTCACATTCATCAATTTTTATACTGCCCTATATACATTGATATCCCCGTTGATGTCACCTTGTTTTAACTCTGTTTGAGTGACTTAGTTTTCTTTTAAAATTCTTTGTTTGCTTTTTGTATTTTTTCTCCCAGTAGTAGAGACTTCTCATCCCTGCCAGTGTGCTGGCCTTAGACATCCCTTACACCTACTTTTTAATATACTAACACCTGTTTTATGTAAACTTAAAAAGTGATTCTCCTGAGTACTTACACAAGATTTCCCATTAGGGTGAGGGAAAAAATATTAAGAAATTTCTCAACTTTTTATTTATTTTTTATTTCTAATTTGTGTATGTTTTGAATGTATATAACATCAGTTCAGTAGTACACAGTTACAGTGTACAGATAGATAAAGGGTTTAATTCAGAGAATAATGGTTTTTATTCAAAGAAAACTACTAGGCTAGAAAACTGAAGTTTACAGGGTCAAACCCCCAAGTCAGGCTCCTCACTGACAGCACAGACTTTGCTTGGAATTCTCTTTCTCTCCCTCTTTCTCTGCCCCTTCCTCTTCCCTCTATCAAAATAAATAAATAAACATTAAAAAGAACAATCTGCAAGTATATATAACAAAATATTAATAGTAGTTATGTAGATGGTAAGGTGTTTGCTTTTTCTTTTTAATGAATATCTGAGGTTTTTATAACAATCCCTATTACTTGTATAATAAGAAAAGAACAGATTACAGAGTTCCTTGTGATTTTAATGGTACTGAAACTTGTTTCTGCTTTTATTTTTCAGATTAACAAAATATATTGTGTTACTATGTTTGACTAAATTTTTGAAGGCTGTGGGACTTTTTGAATCATATGATCTCCTAAAAGCAGTTCACATTGTTCAGTTCATTTTTATATTAAAACTTGGGTGAGTGTGTGTGGTTCTTTTCTCCATATGTTTTTTTATTTGAAATTCCTGTTTTAACTGAATATCTTTAAGAAATTTTAGATAGATATTTTGTGCTATTTATCCCTCCTCACAAATGTATGATAATTTTGTATACAAAATAGAATACCTAAGGTTAGAGGTACAAAGAAAAAATTTTTTAATGATTATTGCCAAAACTAGACTTGTACTGTACTTTGCATTAATAAGGTTTTTGCAGATTTCTTTTAATGTCCAGCTTAATCGAAGATTGCTGAATTCTCATATCTGTTTCAGCATTAAATCTGTTGCAGGATCTCTTATCAGTTAACCTCTGAAGAGCTCCACTGTATATCCCTGAGAGCATAAAAATGAAAAGAGCAGATAATTTCTTAGAATTTTTGTAAAAATAGTTTTGATGCCACAGTCTCTCTAAAAGTCTCCAGACCACACCATTGGTGTAGTTCAGCCTTCCGGCAGGCATAGGATTTACCTGAGACTTGTCTTGACATGTGTGTTCCTTATTTTCTAAGTTAATCTGTCCTGGGCTTTGTTCATTATATGTTCCCTTCACACTACAGGTCCTCATGTAATATAAATTTACATTACTCAGCGTTTGCAAAAAATTCTCTCTAAATAAAGTTTCTCTAGACCTTAAGATTG